>APFE031532196.1:0-27700 GCA_000404065.3 Pinus taeda
CTTCGAGTCTCGTGACTAAAGAATCTTTTTCCTATTACAAGGTTACCATCAATCCTATGGAAAGTATATTATCTACAAAGTGGATGCCTTTTAACCAGTTAAGGCCCATGAAGAAACTGGTCATGAATAGTCCTCATGACTGGAGAACATAATTACATAGTGGAGCTTTCTGTATATATAAGTATGTGATGACATGCGCTAGTTACAAGATTATAAGACAGTGCAATCATTATAATGATAACCCATCGTAAATCTTTTATGAAGAAAACTAGTACTATCGGATGATTTATTATATGCTTTGAACAAAGTCGAATGACCAAGCAAAGTAAAACTAAAGTGACATTTTCCTTTTTAATCACATTCAGTTACTATTTTCATGTCATGTGTTAATTTATGACAGTATAAAAGTTGTATTGATGTTTAGTTCAGTAAATTAATATGATTTATGGTGAAGTAATATTAATATGATATATATGTCATAAAATTTATGAATCAAGCATAAAAATATTCCACACCATAAAGAAAAGACATTGCCACCCGACCTAGAACCGGATCGGATGATGGGGAAGGTTATTCCTCCCCAACACACAAAAAAAATAAACATTTTATTAATTATATGGTCTGCCTGCAAGCGCACCTGCGAAGGCAACACCATCCCTCACATTACAATACATTTTAGGCATAATAATTTCTCGGATAAGACATAAAATTGCCTGCATAGACATAATACATAAGATCGTAAGCTTGCAGTCATGGATATGTGTGTTCTTGCAAATTCCATTGTTCCTTTCAACAACAATGTCGAAAAATCTGCACACACTATAAGTCAACAGTACCATTTACACAATCAATAGTACATTTTTCTCATCCAAGGTAGATAATTGTTCCTTCAACAATTCTATTTACTCATATGAAAATGAATAATAAATATCATTCACCATCCGTTAGGATCTAGACTATCTCTTCATTACACATTAAAACCAATAATCTGTATCTAACCCAAAGTTAGTAATACCAATTCATCTGTAATTTAAAATATAAATTTAATCCAATGATTAAACCTTATATTCTAACAAATTTAAACTTTAGAATATATATCATCTTAACAAATTGATTACATAATTAAAAGCAAGAATATAAACAATGATCATTAATTATCATAACATAAAACGTCAACTACTATAAAAACATTTTAACTCATTTTTTTCCAGTTTTTTTAACTCCCAATTTTTTTCCAGTTTTATAAGTTAAATAGATTCATGCAAAACTCAAATAAACTCAAATTCTTTAATCAAATAAACAAAAAAAAATGAACATAAAAACTATGTACTGTCGATCATAATGAGATGAATCACACCACTTAATGCATTAATACTGAATCTGCCCATCATTTCTTTTAAGAAGGTTCAACATTATAAATGATTCTCTTGAAAAAAATCCATCTGGTTGCATTAATGGCCATTTCAAGCTTATATATTAGTTAAACTTAAATTCAAATAGCAGTCACTCAAAACCTATCATTTCATCTGTTAGTGAGTTATGTTAGTTCCAATAGGTTTGCCAAAATTTAACTGAGTTTTCCCAAATATTAAAGAAGGTTAAGACCTACTTTAAATAAAACAATGAAACTAAATTTAGCTAATGTTGACAGAAAGTAGCTTACTGGTCTCTGGAGTTAGTTGAAACTTGAAACTACTAACCATTCAAAATTTAGCTAATGATTTTCTTTAACACCATAAAGAAAAGTAACTCTGTCATCAGAAAGAATAGAAACTTGTGAGAACTATTCGTTGTAATTTTCTTGGAAACATAGGTAAGAAAAGTAGCCCTAGCATCAGAGAGGTAACATGGGTAAGAAAATTAGCCCGAGCATTAGAGGAAATAGAACCTAACTGGAACTATTTCATGCAATTTTCTTGAAAATATAGGTCTGTGATATGTTACAACAAATGGTGTTGTGTCCTACTTTATCTAAGGAACATAAACGGAACATAAATGATACTGAAATGTCATTTCTTGGGGATCTCTCTGCACAGGATCGACATTTGATAATAATAAATAAAAAAAACCATATTTTATAAAAAATAACTAAGCAAAAAAAAATGAATGTAATATCATTTATAACACCAAAATAGAGGAAATTAGATATGGTAGATTATTTTTCAGTCTTTTATGGATTTTAATTCACTAAATTATCTATTACATTGATAAATCACAGTGTGCAAGAAGAACTAATTATCCAAAAACACTATGTTCCCCATTTTTAGTTACGTTGTTGTTTCCCATTTCTGTAAACATGGAGTGTGTGTGAAGGAGTCCTTACATCAAAAAGATTCTGAAAAAAGAAAAAAGAAAAAAATGAAGAATGCCTTTGGCACTGTTGGCGCATCAAGATTCTAATCCATATGAAAGCTACTGAATCCAAAGAGGAAACCTTAGGTATAAGCCCGCTAACCATATAATTTAAGAGATAAATGTACAAGAAAATTGCTACCATGCGAATATTGCTACTATTGCTCCACCAATGTAACATAGATACAACACGATATTTCGAAAAGAATAAAACCAAGCGTCTATGTCATTAGCATTTAACCAAAATGCAACTCCTAGGGATATGTTTTTTATTCAGCTATAATGGGAATGAAACAAGAAATGGTATATTATCACCAATAGCATAGGTTCATCTTTTAACACATATCTATTAAGCACCTAAAGCCTGTTAGACTATAAATATCATTTAACCCGATATTTTAAGTTTGAAATCGAAGTTAGTTCATCAAACAATCAAATCAAGTCCATTACCAACCAAACACAAACCAAGTCAGAAACATATGCTAATCAAAGCACCAGAGGAGCCCAGAAGGGTGTGCAATTCATTCAACCACGCTTTTTTTTAAGTCGAGCTGGATGGTTCTTTTTGCTTTCCTAACGTCATAAAAATCCAATCAAAAAAATAAATTGCACCACCATGTTTAGAAAAAAAACAAAGTCATGTCAAAAGTAGAATTACTTTTTCATCAAATCCAACCATAAAAATTTTAGTAAGATCACAATTTTAAATTGTTAAAATTATATTTTTTTTTAATGCCTAAATTCAACATACAAATAAAAATTAAAAACGTGCATCTTTTTGTCTTTTTGCTCCGTTTAAAATCCAATAAAAAGATAGAAAGATACACAATGCACTGTGCATATATATAAAACAGAAACAATCCAATCAAAAAGATAGAAGGTTGCACAATGCACAGAGTATTCTATAAAACAGACAATCCATTCAAAAAGATAGAAAATTGCGCATATTCTATAAAACAGAGTGAAAAAAAATTGCAAGTCACGTAAATACTTTATAGGTCAAACAAAGATATAGTGAGATATCGTAAGTGTTGTGTGAAATTTTAGTATGGATACATTAATGTGTCATTATAAATGGTGGTGTGATTTGAGATATATGCTATCAATCCACAATCTCCATATTATTCTGAGATGTTCTTGAATGTCTTTTAACCTATTTCTAATTTCTCATTTTTGGCAATCTGATTTTGGCCATAATACATAAAACCCACAATTATGTCCATTTACTCAGATTTTAACAGCAATTTCTTTGTAATAGTTGGCTTACCCAATATTTTTTTGCCTTTAATTTATGATTGTAATGCAAGCAATCTACCACTGAATTCACTACTACCTTCAGCTGAAGTATACTCCAGTGAACGTAACATAAGAAACAGGGAATAGAAGAAAAGAGAAATATAATGCAGATGGCACATGAAGAAGAGCAAAAAGCTTTCTGGAGAAGCATACAAACCTTTTCGAGATAAGAACGACTTCTTTTACAAAAACCCTGTTCCCAAGGGTTGAAAACGAGGCATTTCCAAAATAAACTAGAGTTACTAGACCTATTTAGATCTGAATCTCTAAGATTAACATCCAAGTGCTTCTGAACTGACATAGTAAATAATAATTGTAAATCTAAATTCGCATTCACCCAAAAAAAAAGTCTCATAGTATCATACCCCTCATTTGCAAGACAGGGACACAGTAAGCCTAACCTCTACAATGATTTTGCCCCGTTCCTTATAAAAGTGTCGTTTATTCTGTTAAGTTAAAAGATTTCGAAAACTCTTTTATCTTCAGATGTTAGGACCTCATTTAAGAGAAAAATTTCAATATATTGTAATTAATCGGCTAAATTTGTGTATTCTTCATTAACCTGCATTTCAAATAGGTTGCCCTAAATGTCTTTCTTTAGTTCAATTAAATTGTTGTGTGATCTCTGCATTTAAACTGATTGACACAGATTTCATAAAACAAGAACAACTTCCAGATTCAGACTCTGTCCCGATGTTTCTTTGAACAACTTGCAATTTTTACATCAATTTGTTAAAGGAGAATGCTTAGTTAAAAAAAAATGAAACCTAAAGTACAACAGATAGCAGTAAAGCACAGTGTTAACACCTTTACAAATGTCAATTAAGCTTTGCTTAAGAAAAATAGCCCAATACAGCTCAATGTAAATGCGTATTGTGGAGCCTCGCCATGCCTTATTTGGGAATGCAAAGTTGACATTGATTTTACAAGTTTGGCCATAAATATAATCATAATCATCTTTTCTCGCCAATTCTTGGAAGAAGTCAAAAACTGTTTTACGTTCTGCAAGTTAGATATTATAACACATTGATATGAAGGCGATGCTGAGTTCAATTTCCAAACAGATTCTGCAGAAGCCAATCAGCTGGGATATCGCTAACTAAACCGACTATCTAAAATTTAGTCCAGATAATGCCCTCAGTTAGTGATCTCATGTACTGAATTTCAGTTTTTGTATGGTTAAAAAAAATTCATAGATTCCAAATTTGCTTAAAAAGGAAATACTTGCTTACACAGGCCAAGATGGCTATGTCACAGGGTGGAAGTGCTTCTAATATCATACAGATGATTTCTTCTGGGAGGAATTGCAGAGTTCCCAAGGCGTTTGGCCTTCGGTCCCGTGGCTGCTGTGTATACTCGTCCATCCCTCTCTGCTTATTAGTCGCGGAAAGTCATGAGTATTTGTGAGAACATAAATAAATTGATCGGCAAACATGCTTCAATTCACGCACTCATTGTGGAAATGAATTCAAAAGTACATGTAATTCATTTAATCATCAACAAAACAGAACTAAACGAGAAATCTACTAAAAAGCTTGTACTGTGGCACGAGGCAATATGAATGCATTGCCTTGAACAAAACTGAGGCAGTCAACAAGATTATTAACTGCAAGTCTGTAACACAAAGCAAAGTATGCAATCTTCAACATTTAAGCTAATATCAGATTAGTCACTCGAGCGTTAGGATATAGTTAGTACAATTGATGTTTACTTTCAATTTATGTGAGAAAAATATATCTGCAATGTAAACTTATAAGACTGGAAATAATGCTTATTGCATTTCACCTACAAACATCAATCAGTGGGAGCAAAATTTCATGCAATTGTAAATAAAAACTCGAAAGCCGCAAGGAAAAAATACCATACAGGTAGAACAACAAGATCGCTAGTATTGTGCCCAAACTCTTCAATTCTCTTCAGACTTCCCAGATAGAATTCTCGTGAATAAGGTGAGTCTGGTCCTTTGGTGATTTGTATTGACAGATTTAGTTCCTCCTCTTCATTAAATTTACTTCTAGATACCTTTAAAATTTGAATGCATGCCAGCTATTCTATTAAATCGTATTAGCCTAAATCGTGGCCCTCGTACACATTTATATCTGCAATATGATTAAATTTTTCACCAACAAGAATTGGACTTTTCATAAAAACCAACTCCAACCCCTTTCTGATTGCTATCAATGCGACGATCATATAAAGGACCTTCTATGCTATAGGTAATAGGAAAAAGAGAGCACTTCAACATGGGTAATTCTTGACAAGCTTGAATTACAAGCTCTTTGCTCATTATGAGAATCTAATATGCATGCTAATTTGAATCTATATTATCAGAGTGTACATGCATAAATAGATGAAAAAAGTTTGTGGAATACTCAGGGAGATTAAAAATCAAGTGTTAATTTTGTAGCCAAGAAACAGTGCACGTTAGCAAACATAAACATGAGCAATAGATTATAATAAGCATGCGTAGAATCAGAGACACCAAAGATGTGATTTAATACAGAGACCAAGTAAACAATGAATCAATGAATTCTCGTTAAAATCACTGCAAAATTCGAGGAATAATATGCCGCCTCCTGGAATTAATAGCCTATAACTTTAAAACCAGTCAAGTTAAAATTCCAACAAAGTAAATTTCCGGATACCCATAAGCCCTAAGGATTAAACTGCTCTGATACCATATGTAATAGCCCCAAAATAGATATCTAATTAACTTATTAACATTATATTTAAACTATGAAGAGTTCTTACCTGGGCTTACCTGTGGTAGAAGTAGGCTTACCGCAACAGGGTTTTCGGGATGACTCTTCTTCCAACAGTAGGCTCAGTTGTGCAGGATTCTGCTACAACTAGCCACCCCCGAGCCCTCAATCAACGACTACTGCCAGTGCTCCTAAGTCTTAGTATACCATTCTCCCAGGAGAAGGAAAGATAGAATCTCATAATGATGGAATGTAATAATGCCTCTCATCTTCCTCACCACCTATTAAATAGAACAACATTGGATGGGGAACCACATGCACACACTCCATGTGTCTACATGCAACTTGATTTTTTAGCCTTCTTGATTTTTTTTACTTTTCTCTGATTTTTAGCTTTACTGATTCTTTTTATTGCTTTCTTTGTTTTATTATTATTTATTCTTATTTAGAGCTTTTAGTGTAGTTATTACTATTTTTATTATTTTTATTTATTTTCTTTCATATTTTTAAATATCATTTATGATTTATTATTTTATTATTTATTATTAAGTGATTTATTTATTATTATTTTTATTATTATTATTATTATTTATTATTTATTTTATTTATATTTTATATTATATTATTATATTATTATTATTTTTATATTTATTATAAAAGGAGGATTACAATCACCATATTTCAATTAAATATGTTATAGATAGCCGAGTAGGCTAGCATAACTTGTTGGGTATTGTGAATTAGGAGTAGATAGCTGAGTATGCTAGCATAACTTGTTGGGTGTTGTGAATTAGGAACACAAGATCTCAAAGTCAAGTGCCCAAGATATTTTCCTATCTAATTTACTTGAAACTATGGGAGTCACTCAATATCCTTGTTAGGTCAAGTACATTCAATCTATGTCATTTTATTTATGGTGAGTGTCATCCTTAAAATGAGGGGTAGTGCTTAGGGTTTCTAAGGAACCTATATTTAATGGAAAAAATTAGAAATTTGGCACACCTGCAAGGGTCACCCTTACAATTGCAATGAATTTTATAGTTAATTTTAATTATTTGTTCAAAATTCCCCGGATGTGTCTGAGTGATGCGACATTCAACATGATAGAAATCGGATGGGACGAGGCGGCTCGACACGTGCCCATCTTGTATGAGGTGTTAAATGTAGGAGAAGGGTAGAGCGCGTGGCATGCGAGTCATTACACTCCCCCGTTAAGTGGTTCAGGCTCATTCTTTCAGTCCTTTGTAATGGATCCTCCCTCTGCACGCTACTACCTGCAAGAGATGACAGTGATCATCAATGTAGTACTTATGAATGGGGTTTTTCAAGAAAGGTCTGGCCAGCTTAAGGAATGGCACTGCCCTGTGTTTGTATTGAAGCTTTGCAATTTATTTCTCTGGGCTCATCACCTCGCCTCTGTTCAATTTCAAGTTCTCTATGTGGTTTCTCAGCCTTTGACGAGGAAGTTGTGTTCGACCTTCAAATGGCAGCTCCATCGGCTCATCTCTTTCCATTGGGGGGTTCTGGGATTTAGTTTGGAGGTTCTCCTGTCGGTTTATCATCTCTTGGTCTCTGTTTTGGCCTTTGGCTTTGGTAGGTGGCTTCTGAGCAATTCCTTCAGTGCTTCTGACCCCGTGTCCAACCGTTCTGGCTTATGCCCTATCTTTGAGTTGGGAGGGTGGGAGATTGGGAAGGGAAATTCAAAGGTGGCTCGCAGGCTCCCGCTTGCGTCTAGCATTCGAGGGCCCTCTCCCAGGTCTCCACGTCTTTGTTGTTCCACTCGATGCTCGCTTGATCTCGGTTCCATTGCTTAGCTTGTCTTCAACCTTTCTTTCGCCCCTACTTCGACGGCTCGTCTTCGTCACAGAATGGGGTGTCGTAGAGGCCAACCCCAGCACATTCTGACTAGCTCTACTTCGGATTCGCCTGCCCCCACCAGTGAACTGTTCACGGGTCGTTATCGTGGTACTCGTTGTGGGCGTGGACGACGTCATGTCTCTAGTTGATCCCGTGTGCCTCCCTCCTTGACAGGCTCTGCCATTTTCTCTTTCAACAGCTCTCTGCACCAGCCTCGGATAACCGCCCACATATCTGTGGTATTCTATGAGACAAGTCACATGGAGGGTTCAAATTCTCATACAGGAGGCTCGAAGGAAGTCGTTGATCCTCCTCGTGCGATTCACCTTGGAATTGGAATGGCGCCTTAGCATGTTTAGGTCGACCCAAGTTGAAGCACTCAGGATACGGAGATGTTGCGAGTAGATCCCAGACCTTCTAATCAGTTCGTTGCTCTTGGTGCAGATGAGCTTGAATTTGGTTGGTGCCGAATTGTGGAAGAACCACCTGTTGATTAGCCTTCTCTTGTCAACATTGGTGTGCATTTTTTGGTTATGTTTTGGCTTACTTCAGACAAGTTTACTATGCTAACTAGGTTGTGGACTTCCTCTGTTTTTGCTGTATGGGTCTCTATGTTGTGGGTTGTGCATTTGGCCTCCTTTCGTGTTTTCTTTTGGAAATGATGTCTCTTAATCAAGTTATCATTATGGTTCAATTGAATATATTATCATCACATGTGAGACAAATAAGGGTCATCCAACCATTCTCCATGCTACTTGTAACCTTTATTGAAATCCTATGATCACTACTTACTAAATCATTACAAGAAGCATTAAAAATTGTTAGTTGATTATTATTTATTTAAATTATTTGTGTAATTTCAAACATTGTCAGATTCCTTACTTAACATGAATAGATGGAAAAGTAAAAGGGGATAGCTAATGCTACAAGAACGATCGACTAACACCTCTCTATATATGGTTTACTTAAATGAACCAAAACCATCTATGGATATAGCTTCATTACTTAAAGCATGAGTATAATCAAGAGCTCCCTCAATCCTATTTGTCTCCTTGCTTGAGATCAATAAAAGGACCAGAATTTACCCTTGAGGTTTTAAATGTTTTCTCATATCCCATTAATAATTGAAATCAATTACAAAAAGTTTAATCGCTTTCTATTGGTGGATAACTCTAAATATATTAATCATGTTAACATGTTTTTCTTTTAATTGTAACTAGATCGATGTTAGTTAGTAATTTACATGGCTAATTGTAACATAGGAATATGTCATTGTGTCTAAGAATAATCAATGGAAATCTATAACAATCTATTGTTCATTATAAAATAGATGGATTGAGTAATGGGAGGAATTTCAAACAAACTTGTTTAAGTTTAATGATATATTTTCTTTATTCTATTGTAGCAACAAAACATGGCATAAGGAAAATAACGGCACGAACACAAGGATTTTTTTTTTGAAATGTTAATTTCCATAAAAAAAATCAAAGATTTTCATATATGTCAAACTAATAATAATGGTGAAGGTGATAGAGGTGCTAAGATTCTGATTATTGAAACAAAGAACATTTTCCTATTATATAAAGAGTGTCAAGAAAAAAACTAATATCAATATTGTATTTAAGCTCTGAATAAATTAGGATATATTTTCTTTTATGTGATGCAAAAGCATTTATTCACACAAATCTATCTCAAAAACAATTATTGATATATTTTTTTGTATGTAACATAAAATAATTTATTCACACAAATATATCTCAAAAACAATTGTTGATATTAGAATTAGAGGATATTTTATTTGTTTGGAATTATAGGAAGGGTGTGTTATTTGTAGTGGTTCAAGGGTATCACTTTACTTTTTGACAAAATATGACTAATATGAATTTTAATGATTTAAAATTTTTGGATCATTATTTTATAAATTTAAAGTTGAATTTGGTTTCAACAAAATAAACTGGAAAAAAAATTGTTAAAAAAACTAAAAAAATATTTAATGATAGTTAAAAAAAAAAAAAAAAAATTTAAGAGATTCACTCCAATTAATAGATGTTAGCTTGTTAAAAATATAGATACAACATGAAGAGATACTAATTATGTGTTTAATGAGAAAAATGTCATTTTGGCTAAAGTCTAAATCAAAATGAAAAAAAAAAATACTAATATCTAAGTAAAAAAAGCAAATAAAACAAAATGAGAACATAGACAAGGTCCATGGCAACCTTCGGTAAGTGCATGCAGGAACGTGTTTTGTTTCGTGGCGGTAAGGGGATCATCATCGCATGTCGCCATTGCTATCAACACGATTAGTAAATGCACTCACACCCTTCAAATTTATATTACCTTGCTCATTGCGTTCATAGTTCGGAACCTTAGCTGCAAGCTAATGGTAATAATCACTTTTCCATAAGAGGTTCTGTTGTATGATGGGAGTTTGGGTCTTGACCTAGTAGAGGAATCCGAGCAAGAGCGAGTAGGATGCATAGGTGTTAATTGTTGATGTCTATATATATGTGTCACGGTTTGCATATGATACTGTTTTGATTCAGCGTGCCTAATTTTTTTTTAAAGAAGATAGTTCAAGTCTAAATGATATGAAGACCTATGAGGTAAAAGCAAATTACACCTAAGCATGGGTAGTGGTACATAAGTTATTTTGTTTCATGCTGTTTGAGGAATAATAAACTACATAGACTTGTGAGTAGAGTATATGATTTCCTTTTGATATGCTCCCATAAAACAAAATGTCACTATTTCCACAAGGACATGGACATTGTTGTTTTGATTTGTGTACAACTTAGTTAACCAGTAAAATAAGAGTTGCAGATGTGGGGATAAACGAATTGCACCAAAGAGATTGTATAGTTACTTTGACTTGCTTTGTTTATATTAATCCTTGAAGTTGTATCTTCGCCTCATTGTACATGTATGTATGGTTTATTATATGCTTACCATGAGAAGTAAAGGTACCCATGATAAGATCATGTGAATTCATGTATTAACATCTCTCATAAATTTAAGATATCCTGAACGAGATATAGGGCTCGGATGGATAAGTAAAAGATAAATATCTACCATAATTATGATAGACTTTGTTTAAATAAGTATGATTATGGTATTCAAATTTTGAATAAAGAATTGATGGTGTGCTATGTTGGTAAGAATTTTATATTGCTATGAAGATTTGTCTATGATTATTGATTTAGAATGTTATAGTTGCTTTGATTCAAGAGTGATGATGATTAAGAAATTGAGGAGTCTCCAATGAAGTCATATGCAGTGTGAACATAAATACTGTTGATGTTTCACTTAGCATTGCTATCATATATACTCTTCAACAAATAGAATGTGATTATAGATGATGAGCAGGGAGAGCATATTTGGTGGATGGTTACTAGGAGATTGCTTTGGTATGTTTGCATGCATAGAGCAGTGCTAAAGTGAAGAACTAACATGTTTATTAATGTTGATAAGTTACTTTTATAGTTTTCCCTCATAGATGAGGAGCTTAAAAAGTTTATTTATTTTCAAGAATTCAAAATTTAAGCTTTGGTTAAAGGCTCTTATATCATGATTGAAAAGTGATGCTTTGAGTTATGCATAACATAACATGATAATTAAACCATTGGTAATCATGGTAATGCATGATGAACATACTAGTGCAATATTAACTCCTCATAACAAGTAATGCATATATGACAAGGATATGATTATTTTAGATTGTACATTGGCAAGTGTGACTTGCATGTAGGACTCATTATGGGGATACAATGAGTTGCATGGATGTGTTTTCATATGTGAAGATATCACAAATTCTCACAACTAAATTAGGATAAAATTAAAGAGAAATCTACCATGTATGAGGTAGAATATACCATGTATGAGGTAGAATATGTGGTCTATTTGACTCTAATTAGATACCATATAGGTCAAATAACAAACTATGTTTCTCTTCAAAATAATTAAATAAAATTCTTAAGAGTGTGTATATGTCTCTCTCTCTCTATATATATGTATCATCGTCTATAGTATTGTTTGAACTGTTGTGCTTATTATATATGTAATTATGTCATAGTTTGCATATGATACTGTTTTGATTCAACATGCCTTATTTATTTTTTATTTTTTTAAGAAGATATTTCAAGTCTAAATGGTATGAGGACGTGTGAGGTAAAAACAAACTACACCTAAGCATGGGTACTAGTACATAAGTTATTTTGTTTCATGCAAACACCATGAGGAATAATAAACTACATAGACTTGTGAGTAGAGTATATGATTTCCTTTAAAACAAAATGTCACTACTTTCGCAAGGACATGGACATTGTTGTTTTGATTTGTATGCAACTTAGTTAAGCAGGAAAATGAGAGTTGCATATGTGGGGGATAAATGAATTGCACCAAAGAGGTTGTATAGTTACTCTGACTTGCTTGGTTTATATTAATCCATGAAGTTGTATCTTCACCTCATTGTACATGTATGTATGGTTTATTGTATGCTTACCATGAGAAGTAAAGGTACGCATGATAAGATCATGTGAATTCATGCATTAACATCTCTCATAAATTTAAGATATCCTGAACGAGATATAGGGCGGGGATGTATAAGTAAAAGATAAATATGTACCATAATTATGATATACTTTGTTTAAATAAGTATGATTATGGTATTCAAATTTTGAATAAAGAATTGATGGTGTGTTATGTTGCTAACCATTTTATATTTCTATGAGGATTTGTCTATGATTATTGATTTATAATATTATAGTTGCTTTGATTCAAGAGTGATGATGATTAAGACATTCAGGAGTGTCTAATGAAGTCATATGTCATATGCAGTGTGAACATAAATATTGTTGATGTTTCACTTAGCGCTGCTATCATATATACTCTTCAACAAAGAGTGTGATTATAAATAATAATGACTGAATTATCATGGAGGAACACTTATTACAGTTTGAATAATATCAAATCCCTAGGAAATTGGTGAGGGGTTGACAAATCTAAATTTTTAAATTTATTCAAAGCCAATGCAACCTAACAAACTTACAAATTTTTTTTCTTTAAATTTAATAAAAGTCAATGCAACCTAATAAACTCTTTAATACACTATAGTCTTTGATACACATTAAGGCTAGCCATATACTAAGTATATTCCTTGAGAATCAATCTAGGCAACACATCCTCATCCACGTTAGGTTGAAATAAGATCCTTCATCAATTTCAAATTCCACTATATTCTATTTACATTATTTTATTATTGTCATGCTATCTAAGATGGAATTTTATTCCAAAAAACTATAAAATAACATAAATATGGAGAAAATTAAATAATTTGCATTATTTAAATTACTAAATTATTAATTTTATAATAAGTATTTTAAATGAAAAATAAATTTATAAAATATTGATAGTAACATAGAAAAACATTACTTTTCATCTCCAACAAATAAGGTTTATGTAATCACTTTCATGTGCAAATAATTTTCCATGTACTAACTTCTAGACGCAAATTTCCAATGTAGTCAAAGACTCAATAAATTAAGATAATAGAAATGATATACATTTATTATAAGCATCTACAAAGCAAATTTCCAATACTCAATAAATTGCGAAATGGAAATGATATACATTTATTATAAACATCTACTAGCACTCAAAACGAAAGTAGAATTCATGAGACAATATGTTTATGACTTACAAGTATGAATTCAAGTTTACCAATAGTCTATAAACATTTGTTGAAAAAATGCATGCACCAAGATTCATCATATAATTCCTTACTAATCCTATACATTTATATAAGAAACCACCATAATTCATATGATGGTTAGTTTATAACTAAGCAAATTCCATAGGGCAAAATAGATATATATACATTTACAAAAAACATTCAGCATTGGTTAAGAGCCACAATAATTATACTTTCTATCTAAATTCAATTTTAATAAACAATACATTTTTTATACTCCACTACTTCTGTTACAATACACTACAAAAATTTTAAACCACCCTCCAAGACATTTTGATTTGACTTCAGGGAAGGAAAATAATCTTTGAATCTTGAAAACTGCATGAATTGAAACTATTGACTAGTTGCTCCAAGGTCATCCTTGTACTGCTTCATCACTGCTTTTTTGAAGTCTACACATTTTCAACCATAATTAGTGAATGCCTTAACACTAAGACTTCTAGACTATTATTAAAAGACAATTAATTCAATCATCATGCCATACAATTAGGAATTGCAATTTAGTTTAATAAGAGTCACAAGCATTACCTTCTTGATTGCTCCATATGGAGGCTGCAAAGGTATTAAGAGGAGATTCATTATTTGGTTCTGCACAATATAAAAGAGTTGATTGAGTGTGGAAAACAAAACCATAGGAATATAAAATTACAAAGTTGATCTAGATTAAGCTCATGTTTACCTCCCAAAAGGCTTTGAATAGATAGGAGGATAGTACGAACATCATATGCTGAGGACCATTTTTCCTATAATCAATTCTCATTACAAATCAATGTATAAAAGGTGACATATTACTTAGCATAGAATATTTAGGCTTGAAAGTTCTACGGAACTTTCTAAAAACTAGAAGGTAAGGGAAAAGACAATAAACAAATAAAACATACCTTAAGAATGTTCAAGCATATGTTTCCAAGCTTGTCAACATTAGGATGGAAGCAAGGTGTCTCAAATTTCACTACAGGAGGCTTGAAGGGATAATCCTTTGGAAAACTCATAGAAACCTTATATGTCAGACCCTCATAAACAGTGTCTTTTCCTCCATTTATGGTGCCAACACAAGAGAAAATGTCATTTGCCTCTGGAAAAGCTGAAATTCCAGGTGTACCACTCATCTGAAGATTAAATAAGAATTAGAAAATAAAAATTATGTTCTAGATAATAAAATAAAATCACCAAAATATAGCAAAATGGAATAAAAAAACAAGAAAATTACAATTTAACTATGAAACTATTATGCATTCTAGATAATCCACAGATTTAAAACAGTTTCCAATAGAATGTATTGTTAATAAATTCCTTCAATGAAAATAGTAGATCCAAAAAAAAACTAAAAATATATACTCTACATAGAAAGTGAATAAGACAAACAGCAAACAAAAAATATATATAGTGAGTATGGCAAACATGATATAAAAACACTGAGTAGGTCATAATCACAAACAGAAGGGTATGTTAAAAGAGTAGGAAAAGTACCATTAGTTGCATAAGCTCAGACTTTAATGTTAAAGAAAGTTTTTAGCGTACAAAATAGGTTAAACCAAAATATTCTAAATTGCATTAACTTTGTGCAACAAGTAATGCGTGTTAGGAAGAAAAAACAAAAAAATCCCAACCTTTTTTGGACATCCGTAGCTTTGGACATTATGGACAAAACTGAACTGCGCAGCGATCGAGAGATCGAATAGAACTGAACTGCGCAGCAATCGAGAGATAAATAGGTGAATATGTGAGGCTTTTTTATATGTATATGAGGAATAGGGTTTGAAGGCCGCAATGTGGGCGTTTGAATTCAAAATCGGCTGCAAAATTCAAGCAAACCCACATCAAAATTTTCACCAACTTGTTGCGCGTGATTATTTGCAACGATAATTGGATAACTTAACGATAATGGACCTGTCATGATACCAACCATCAATATTAATCGAAATTAATATATGAATCCAATATAAACCATCTATATAAGGATAAATTTATTTTAGTTTTTAAAATTTAGTTAATTTTGCATGATTTTTGAGTAAATTTTGCTTATAATTTTTCAAGATTTTTGTGTAATATATGAATCCAATATAAACTCTATATATAAGGATTAATTTAATTTATTTTTTTAAAGTTTAGGTAATTTTTCAAGATTGTTGAGTAAATTTGAGTTGTGTAACTTATATAATTGGAATTATTAATTTGAGTAATGTGATATGTATATTATAAATGTTTCAAGGGCATTTAAACAATCTATTTATGCATTTAAAAATACATTTTAAATAACAAACAATTTAGATGTCATTAAAAATTCTATCATTGTCATCAAAATCAAAATATTCAATAGCTAAATTGTACCTATAAAAAAAACCTTTATAATGTGGAAAACATTATAAGGAAAAATGCCAACAAAATAAATTAATGAATATTTTTTTTATTTTATGAAAGCTTTTTTATTAAGTGATATTAATTTTTCAAAATGAACTAAGATGATTTGAAAATATATATTATGTTTTTAATTTAGTGATATTGATGTTTCAACTTTAATAATCAAGGGTGAGAGAGGTGGTGGGGGTAGCATTGGAGGAAACAAAAACAATGGTGGTGGTGTGGTGGTGACGATTATGACAATGAAAACAATGATGAAAATGATGATGTTGCTACTAATGATGATGATGATGGCAATGAAAATAATGACGAGGAGGGGCAAGATGATGACAAAAATGATAATGATGATGAGGAGGAGGAATGATGACAATGATGATGATGATGACAATGAAGATAACAAAGGAGATCACGACGATGGTGGACGTGATGATGACGACCACAACGACGAAAATAATGATGAGAATGACGGGGAGGATGATGATGAAAATGATTGTAATGCCCACTCCTTGATCTTATATGTGACGCTTAGATATTAGCCTTGCTTTTGAAAGATTGATTGATATGTTAATTTATTATTAGTGTTAATAGTACATGTATGACGCATGTCCATACTACTAGCTACATACCCACACATTGCATAAATACGCAACTATTTCTATGGTATATGATTCGAACCTAATCGTAAATAGAGCTTATATTAAATTAATATTTATTCTTTAAGCTTTATTAATGATTAACCTATGTAGTTCTATGAATAGTCTTTAAGATTGATTAATGATAAATTGACGTTTTATACTTTTAAGAGTAACCTTATCATTAATTTAATATTAAATTAAATTGGGCCCTCACATAACTTATTGATTTCGACTAGATCATTGATATTTCTTGGCTATTTTAATGTGTATTAATTATTATTATTTAGGATTTGTTGTCTTGTCTTATCCTATAAGGGGGGCACGCCAGACCCTAGCATTAATAGGGTTAAGTGGACCTTTAAGGTGACAAATTTTTCAGTTGGGGAGGTTTCTATAACTTGGTAGGTAAGCCATTAATGGGGGAGAATATTTTAGATATTGGTAAAGGATAGATGAATAGGAGGCGGAGAATGGTGGAGGGATTTCAACTTTGGATTTTGGATTTTGGAGTTAGGGGGATAGGGAAAGGATTTGGGTTCTTGTAAGAGTTTTTGTGCTAAGGAGTTGTTACAATTTGTGGAGATTGAGGAAGGTGTCAAACACTAGGTGGTTGACACACACTACAAGATGCGGTTTTGGGGTTTCAACACAAAAGTCTAGGGAACTTACAGAGGTTCCATAGGGCTAAGAAGTCACATAAGATGTTCCTAATTTGGCTAGGTAAAAAAATTACGTAGGTGGTTCAAGAGAATTTTAGGAGGAGGACACCTTCATAGTCTAGTTTCACATGTCAACATGGTTCAATGTTGAAGGTATTTTCTAAGTTCATTCTCATGATTTGAACGAAGCTTATGTTGTTATTTAATTTGTGCCTCTAATATGCTTAATTCATTATTTTATGGTGTCAAACAAAAACAAAAAAATACATGCATGGAAATGGTAAACGAAAAGGATAAACTAAATGTGTTTTTTGTTTAAATTCTAGGGCATCCTCTAAGCTAATAATTACATATTATGATATTTATTAATCTTTCTCTTGTGATATTTTCTATCATAAATCAATTACACAGAGGAGCTCAACAACAAAACAAAAATTCCAGAAGGATCAGAAAGAGACAACCAAACAAGAGTTTACCATTGGAAAACCCACATGGGGGGAAACCCAAAAACCTTTCCTTATAGAATCAAGTCAAAACAAGAGACATAAAAGTCATAGAAAAACTAATCATCAAGATGACTAGACCAATAGTCCACCAAGAGGCGAGGTAAAACAACCAAAACAATAGTAGGAAAGCTTGTTCAAAGGCTTAGTTGAAGTCTCTTTCTTCCACTTAAATTTTTTGACTTCTCCATAGAAATGCATCATAGAAAATTCATCCCAAGTTTGGTCACACATGGGAGTGGAAAAATATTCTTCTATGTTCGGCCTTCATCTTCTTGAATTCTTCATTTTAAGGGAGAAGAACATGCTTGATATGGTGAGATGTCAATTACACCATGAGGGAGATCAAGTGACCTTATATATATAATTTCTTTAGGGGTGGAATAGGTTCCTCTTTACGGTTGAGTCGAATTGATAGGGAGGAGGGCTAACTTGGTCTTCTTGTGGATCCATAAACCAAATTTTAAAATTAAAATTTTCCTTTTGAGAAGGTCATGAAGAACACACCTTCTAATATTTCTTTTGACAAATTCATAAATAATAAAAAGAAAATTACAGTATGAAGAACATGCTTTACATAGAAATATATTTATATGAGTACATAAATGATAATAATGATTATGAATACTAACCATAGCTATAAAATTCAACATTTTCTTCAAGGATATACATTTTTATATATTTTATCCAATATAAATTTGGTTATTGGGATCCAAAATTCTAAGCCCATCGTTGGAGGCCTCGCCCATGGTAGAGAGCCAAAATCCGAAATTTCGTCTGTAAAACTCACCAAAACAAATCCTTAACTGCCCTTAATCCACTTGTAATATTTCTTAGCTAAAATAAGGGAAGAAACAAAATTTGAGTTAAATGGTCATCATATATAGAAAAACAATTGTAACAAATATGACAATTATCGATACTTATTTATATGTCAATCTTCAATATGGATGGTTACAAATCTATTCTCAAAGATAATCGTGCATCATCAATTATCTCAAGGAATAAGTGCTCAAAGCATACTAACATGGAATAATTGGCCCGTGAGAAAATTACAAAGATCTAATATGAATGTGGTTGACTAAAAAACATAAGCAATGTTTTTTACAAAGATGAAATTCTTAATTCAAATATTGAAGGATATTTTCTCCTCTAAAAGGTTCCACCATTGTTGAGAATGAGATCATTTCATTTCAGAAATTGAGCACTTAGTGTCATTCTAGGGTAATAGACAACTATGTTTCTAGAAATGTAAAATGAGAAACAAGGGAAAGGGTAAGAGAAACAAGTGTGGAGTCATTTGTACTCTCGAGGCCAAAATTTAGTCATTTATGAGATTGTTAGAGTTTCCCATTTGGCTAAAATCCAATGTAGAGATTGGAAGTGTAAATATTTGGAGATGTTTGCAAATGTATTACAGAAATATCAGCTTGAAATAAATTTGTGAGATTATGATATGTATTATTTAGAAGTCAAAAAGATTGAACGGTTGACTCTTAGATCATTACTATAAGTTGTGTTGCTATAAGTTATCATTTAGGCCTATGTTCACTAATTCTACAAGCCCTAGCTGAAAATAAACAATGTGCTTGTTAGTGTGAGGCTTCAAATCCATAGAGCAAGGGAAATTAATCCATGAAACACTAGGGGATTTTATATGAAGTGGAGAATACAAGATCATATGCATCGTGGAGTGAGGGTTTGTAGACTTGCCACTATTTTCTATGTTGTAAATGTAGTCACCTATCAAAGATTGTAGCGGAAAATCAAAGGAAGGGTTGTTTACGAAAGGGGATATCAATGTTAGTCATAGACACAAGGGTTTATAGGAAGAACAAAAAATCTTTAAATTACCATTGCTTGGATTAGTACAAGGTTTCATTCCAGTATTAGCTTTATCCTTCACCTTTTTCTATGAATTTTTCTGAACATGGTATTGTAGGGTTTGGAAAAAAATGGATTTTTGTTATATATTGTTCTATTTTGGAATTGGAGAAATAAAATTCATTGGAAATGTTTTGAGTAAGAACTATACCATAGGAGTTATATATAAAGTTTTATTATTCTATGGAGTTAGTATGGAAGTATATTGGATTAGCTTTAGCAAACGAGATTGACATAAGATAATAACCTTGATAACCAATCATTTTTTTTCTATTGGATCATGTTTTGGGCATGTGATGTGGATAATGTTGTTGTACAACATTCAAATACTTCTTGTACTTGAATTTAAATGTTGTTCTATGGAAAGAGGTGCATGATCCGTTGCACTTGATACCTTAGATTTTTTTGGTCCGAGTTGTAAGTCCTAGCATTAGGAAGGTTTGATTCCCCATGTTTGTCATAAGCCTTGCTATTCAAGCATAATTTAATGTGTGGTAGCGAATGGAATAATATCTTTCATGCATAGGGAGGATGTAGGATGAAGTTGTGAAATGGACCATTTGAATAGGTACGAGGGTGGAAAGTATACTCATATGCCAGCTTAATATTTTTGGAGATGTTGAATCTTTGATTAAGAGGGGAATGTATGAGGTAATCTAAAAATGTGAGATAGTTGGTACCAATTTGTTGTTGAAAAATGTGTAACTAGGTTTGGTCTTCATAAGTATAAAATGTATTTTATTATTATTGTAAATTATGAAATGAGCGAAAATTATTATTATTTTGGAGCATGTGTATCATACTAAATGTCTTTTATTTTATGTGTGAAGCACCCAATGATTGCTTCTAGGGATTTTCCTATGTCAAGAATTCAAAATTGTCAATCTCATAAATTGAAGTCCCAAATAGGCACATTGTAACTTGCAAAGAAAATAGTTTTTTCTTTAAAATTGTCAAAATATCCTCGAAGACCAAGTTGGCCTAGAAGTTGTCAACTTGGCCTAAAGAAAAAGCCATGTCCACCCTTCAAAACCCTATAAATAGAAGAGGACTTGTCCTCCTCGAAGCACACTCACTCACAACTCATTCTAGCAAAGGAAGAGGAAGGAAGAAGGAATGAAGAAGAAGGAATATGAAGGAGATTTGTGTTTTGGTTATCTTCCTCTCACAAGTGCTAAAGATGACTAGGGTTTCTGCATCATACCTAGGGAATCCATCTACAAGATCATTCTTAGAGAAAAGGAGGAAAAGAGGTCAAGTGAAGGTCACCAAGGTTCACTCTCAAGCTCCAAAAGTTAGGGAAACGCAAGCTAAGGTCAGGGGTGGGCTATAAAATAAGATCAAAATTCCAAGGTGTGGCAACAATAGTTGCAGGGAGGTTGAAATTTTAGATCTATGGTATGAGGCCAAAAAACTTGCAGCAGGAAGTCTAAAAGGTGCTACTCAAAGAGATTTGACTATGTTTGACTAGATCGAATTTGGAACATCATCCAATGAGGTTAGTCTTGGTATTGGAGGGTAATCGTCTTAGAATTAAGTTCATGGAATTCACCAATTGAAGAATCTATAAGGAAGAGAAGAAATTTAAGGGTTTTCATCTCAAGAGGAGAGGTTTTGGCCATAACTTGCAACCTATATATTGTGTCATTGTTTTTCTTGTGTTTTGTTAATTGTTTGATGCTTCACACATATAAAAATAAGGAAAAAATATAATAAGTAAAAATGAATCACAAGAAGTTATCAAGTAAAGAGAATTAATCTTAATGATTTCCATATTGAATTCTCAACATGGTATCAGAGCTAAGGTTGGATAAGGGCATGATGAAGATATCCACTACATTGAAGAAGTTCATTAAGAAGTGTTGAAAGGCAGAAAGATGTCTTAAGAAATGAATCAAGGAAGCATGGAGCCTCTTATTCTCTACAAAGAAGGAAGTAATCAAGGAAAAGGATAAAGGTCTCTTCTCGACACTCACTAACACATTCCAAGATGAGAGAATTTGGGAAATTGATAGTGATGCAACTAGGCACATGACAAGTCATCACAAACAATTGAAGGCTTTGTCAAAGGTAAAATATTCTGATTTACTGGAACTTGGATATAACAAAATCTATCCCGTGAGAGGTATTGGATCAACCTCTATAGAGATGTAAAATGGAAGTAATGTTCACCTCAACAACATCCTATTTGTTCCAGGTTTGTATAAGAACTTACTTTCCATTTCAAGCCTAGAAGATAAGGGTGATAAAGTAGATTTCATTGATCAAAAAGTTGTAGCATGGAGTAAAAACTCAAGAATTTAGAATTCTAGAGTAATTGGCATTCGAGAAGGAAGACTTTACAAGTTGATATATCCTCTAGTACAAGATTTGATTCACATTGAAATTAGCCCATGTGAACTATGGAATTGAATATTTGGTCATCTACATTTCAAAATCCTTCCAACTCTAAGTTCCATATTATAGGGAATACATGAACTCAAAGAACATCATGAAGGAGTATGTAAGGGATGTGTATTAGGTAAGAATACTAAGAGACCATTTGGAAGCAGTGCTTCAAGGTCAAAAGAAATATTGGATCTCATTCACTCTAATGGATGTGACCCTATGACTCCTAAATCACTTGAAGGTCATCTATGTTATGTCACATTTATAGATGATCATTCAAGAAAGACATAGGTTTACTTAATGGAAACCAAGGACAAAGTAATCACAAAATTTCAAGACTTCAAAGCTAAAGTGGAGAACCTTACAGAAAGAAGGATCAAGATACTGAGATCTGATAATGGAGGAGAGTATACATCCAAGGAGATTATAGCATTTTATAAGGAGTTTGGGATTGAGTTAGAGTTGATAGTCCCATATAATCCTCAACAAAGTGGAGTTGTAGAATGAAATAAATGATCCATTGAAGAAAGTGTAAAGGCAATGTTAAATGATCAATATCTACCAAAATTCTGTGGGGGGAAGCCACAAAGACAATAATATATATTCAAAATTGAATTCCCCACAAATCCCTCGACAACCAAGACTCTCGAACAGGTATTCACTAGGAAGAAACCTACTGTAGATCATATTTGAATGTTTTGGTGTCCTATATATATTTATATACCAAAGGGAAAAAGGAAGAAGATGGATCCATCAGGTTACAAAATTTGAAGACTTCAAAGCTAAAGTGGAGAACCTTGCAGAAAGAAGGATCAAGATACTGAGATCTCATAATGGAGGAGAGTATACATCAATGAGTCTTGAGGATCTTACATATCCTTATCCACAAGATATTACCTTTTTATATATGATGAGCCTTTTCCTGGATGACTTCTTCATTTTGTATTCCAATGAGGTTCTCAAGATTTATATCGTTCATGGTTGACTATTAGACATCCTTCATGTTTCCTATCGTGATGTCACAAGCCCTTATGTTATGAACCAGCTCAAGACAAGATAGAAAAGATAGATCAACGCCTTAGAATTCAGCCTCTTCGAGCTGGCAGCCTTATTAACATTACATAAATGAACAATTCTTGGATGATACAAATGACAAAACCTCCTTTCTATATATAGGAGTCTAAGGAGTCACAATATAATCAGAGCCTACATAACAATAATAATGTAAGGGCACAATAATAACAATATTGGGCTTCTATGGGGCACAATAGTAACAATATGGGCACAATAGGGGCACAACGATATTAATAAGCGGTACAACTACAATAGTAATGGGGTAATCACTAGTATTATGGGGACCCAATAGTTTTCTGCTAATATAATTATATTAAGGTGGTTGATCCTGTCAGGCTTAAGTCGTCCCATAAATATATTGGTCATGCTTTAAAAATTTATTGAATTAACCTTTAGTATGGAATGCATGCAAGGTTTACATGCTTAACTGTTGCTTATAATTTGTTTGATGACCATGTTATAACGACTCGCTATGCAATTCCCCTTGGTATTCCACTAATTAAGTGATAATGTAAGAGCCTCCTCTGAACTTTCCCGAAGTTCCAGTTGTCACTCAATTATGAGGACTCGTGGCCGGTTTGGCGCATGCAAGGTGTCATGGGCATGACCGTTGATGTTTAGGGTTTACAATCGAATGGTGTAGATGTAGACAGGACAGTTAAGGATAACTAACCTTCCTTTCCACCCCATAGTCAGCTCATTTTCACACTACTCTGTTGGGTAGAGCTCCACTGTCAGTGTTGCAACTGCAATTAAAAGTTAGCTTTGGAGTTATGGTTTCCACTGTTACGCCAACAGAGGACGAGTGCATCGTGTTCTACTAAAATTTTATTTGTGCCATTTCCATATTTATTTCGATATACATGCTATTGTAACTCTATTTTCCTTTTTCTCCTTTGGGTTTTAAGCTCTCAGTTGTATCTTATAGCTCATTTGGGATTTCTTATTGTTGGGCACAAAATTAGTTCCTTTGCACTCCATTTTTGCAAGGTAATCAAGGGTGATTCTTGGTTCATTTTAAGGAACCCTATTCTTAATTATCGCATGTTTTTTGGTTAATGTAAATAGCTCTGTTCAGATCATTGTCCACCGACTGCCAGGAAACCCTAAAGTAATTTATTTCCTTATATTTCTTTACGTATTTCAAATTTTCTACAAAGTATAAGTATGACTAACTTAGTCTTTTGTTCTTTTCTATTCTTCTTTGGCCACAGATTAGGAATTGAAAATATTCCATTTATTTAAATGAAGTTGTTCCTTTCAATTCAGAATTTACTCAATTCAACAGGTTTTTTTATACCACTACTTTATTTATTTCGGGTTTCAAGTCAATCTATCAGGTCAGAGTTATGGCATACAGAAATCAAGCTTTTGTTTTAACCCTATTAATTAGTTTTCAAACCCGTAATCTGGGTGTTGGGTAATATTGTCTGTGGTTTCCTAGCATAAACCATTAGGGTTTTCCCCCTTAACTCCCTGGCACACGGGGTTTACCTTGCAACATGTAAATAATAATTCCTGCAACTTATATAATTTAACAAGGGTTGCGTACTTGTCAACTATACTGGGTTAATATTGCGAGACTTATTATCAATACTATGAATTCTAAGTTTTGTTTAGTGTACCCTTAGGATTTGTAATCTGATTGAATATTATTATTATTTTATAGGCGTAGATATCATTATAATTTGTTTTTTATGTACTTGCAGGTTGTGGAAATGAGCTTTCTAAGCCAAGTTTGCTAGCAAAAATACTTTTCTCATATTCGTAAAACATCCATGACCCCATCTTGAATTTGTTCTACTATTTTGCTCAACAAGCCCTGGTGTATTTTTATATCCAATTATTGTATATCTCAACTGACAATTTATATGGTAGAAAGAAACATAGAGTTATATAGTTATATGTTCCTTAGGCTGACAATAATTCTGAAAGTATCCCTATAACCCAAGACTTGCAATAGACCTGTGTAGGTCGTTCAAATTCCCAAAGATTACTATTTGAAATTTTGTAGGTTTCAATATAAATTTTAAATGTAGTTTGTTTGTAGTTCTTGGTTACATCTTAATGGAAAATGTTTATAAAACTTCTCTATATCTTACCGGTCACAGTGACTTTGTTTACATAATATCTATATCTTACCGGTCACGGTGACTTTGTTTACATAATATCTATATCTTACCGGTCACAGTGACTTTGTTTCCATAATATCAATTTATGGAAAGAAATAATTTTACCGAAAGAAGTAAAATGGTAATAATGTTAGAGAATGAGAATGAGAAAGGGAAAACATCTCCAACAATACCTCAACCTCATTTTTCACAGCAAATAAATGAAGAAGGTGTGCAATCTCTGTGCAAGAAGGTACAATGATTGCGTTTGGAAAATCAGCCAAAAGTGGAAAGCATAATGAAAAGGTACAACGATTGCGTTTGGAAAATCAGCCAAAACCGGAAAGCATAATGAAAGAACCAGGAGTATGGCACCTCAATACCTCAATCTCATTTTTCACAGCAAATAAATGAAGAAGGTGTGCAATCTTTGTGCAAGAAGGTACAACGATTGCGTTTGGAAAATTAGCCAAAAGTCGAAAGCATAATGAAAGAATTAGGAGTATGCTGCCATATTTAAATGGAAGCAAGGGACAGGTATAGTCATTCCAAACTGCAGCGTAATCATCGATGTTGGTTAGTCAGCAAGAAAAGAGCAGGCATATGCTTCCAAGCAACAATGTTTAAATGGCAACAAGGGGAAGACAGGTATAATCGTTCCAAATGAAAGGTATTGTTGTTCCAAACGGTAGCATGGAAGACATGTATAATCATTCCAAATGGCAGCATAGTCGTTCCAAACGGCTCTGTAATCACCGGAGGTGGTTAGTCCTAATTATTGCTGTAACTTCCAAACGACAGGTATAGTCGTTCCAAACGGTAGCGGGGAAAAAAGTTATAATCATTCCAAATGGCAGCATAGTTGTTCCAAACGGCTCCGTAATCACTGGATATAGTTAGTCGTAATTCTTGCCAGAACTTCCACGCCCTAATGATTTAGTCCTAATTCTTGCTGGAACTTCCACGCCCTAATGATCCAACGACAGAAAGTTTTCTAATCGTCTAACACAAATATCGACGGTCTACTACAGCACACGTTGACACCGGAGGGAGTTGGTCTCAAAGGGAAACGCCTTACGACGTAAAAATGTGCTAATTGAAAATGAAACAAATTACGTCTCTATAATTCATGTGGCTATTCATTACTATTACTATTTGTCTTGCATGTGAACAAGAATTGGTAATGGAATAATGTTAGTTAATGATTTTTATTTTTAAAATTCTTTTTATTTATATACCTCATTCAAAAAGGGTTTAATTATTTATATATATATATTGTATTATTTGTAATATTGAAGAGAATTTGATTATATACATTTTGATATACTAAATATGGAACAACTCGTTTCAAATTTCTTGATCTTTCCGGATCTTCATGGATATCCTTGTCCACGCTCATTGAAGTTCTATCATTAAGTTATTATAACAATAGAGATCTATGATTCAAAATTGGTTTTATATAGGATCGGCATTCAAAGGAAATCTAAGACTTATTCATCTAGTTTATTTATTTTTTCTCTTTCAAAGGTATGTTATTTTTTAATTATTATTATTGTGTTAAGTGATATTTTTCAGTTTAGAGTATAACAGATTATATAATATCATGTTTTTTTTTTCTTATAAATATTTTGATTTCTTTAAAATAAATATAAATAAAAATAAAATAAAAAGATTAGTTTAATGTAATGTTAAAGTTTTAACTCTTAACTTATTCAAAATAAAATAAAAATAAGTTGAGGTTAAAATAAAAATAACTTTATGTCATTATTATTTTTATTAATTTTTGTTGAGTAGTTAAGGTAAACTTGACTTGGTCATTTATGAGAAACTATGGTATGACTAATGAGAAACTGTTATGCAACCAACTCAAGAAAAGATAGATCAACGCCTTAGAATTCAGCCTCTTCGAGGGGGAAACCTCCTTTACATTACATAAATGAACAATTCTTGGATGATACAAATGAAAAGACCTCCTTTCTATATATACGAGTCTAAGGGCTCATAACATAATCAGAGCTGACATAACAATAATAATGTAAGGGCACAATAATAACAATAGTGGGCTTCTATGGGGCACAATAGTAACGATATGGGCACTACATGGGTATATCAATATAATAAGGGGGTTG
>APFE031532202.1:0-43202 GCA_000404065.3 Pinus taeda
CCTCAAGAATGCGGAACGAAAAAGCCGCAGAGCAGAAGAAGGCCACAGAAGCAGCAGCAGCAGAGGCCGCAACGGTACAGGCAGAGGAGGGCCAAGTAATGTCCTCAGGGAAGGAGGCAGAGCACACAAAAATAGCATAAGGGAGCGCAGACCCAGGGACCGCGTTCACACAACTCAAACGACCGCACATCACAGAGAGATTAGGTCCAAGGAAGAAGGTCAAGGCCTCGAAGCTGGCCATTGACCTGATCACCTTAACTGAAGGTGATCTCCATGACATCAGCGAAACGGTCAACGATGTCACCAACGAAGCGCTTCAAGAGTTTATGACAGAGCACCAGATTGTGTTGGGGGCCCTCAGGGCGCAGCTGCAAGGATTACAGATGTGGCCCCCTCAAGAAGGTACCTTGTCTACCCACGTCGCAGTAGGCACTTTAGCAGCAGATCAAATGCTGCGCGCAAGGATGGCCAACACAATAGTGTTGCCAGAGGGAGCATTAGTATCATCAGATGTGATGGACCGAATGACAGTTAGCATGATGAAAGGCCTTGGCCTTAATCTAGCTACCCTCCCACGGGAAACGCTCTATCAGCTACAGGGTGGAATAACAATAGAGTTGCATGCTAGGGAGAACCACACGATCCAAGGTTTAAGTGAACAGAAGATCAATATGCAGCAGCTCATCTTACAGCGCGATGAGTTGGTGTTGCAAAACCAAAGGTTGGTGCAGACAGTAGATGATGCTTGCCGACCTATCCTAGAGCTGGCTATCGCAGCAGATCTACCGGTGGAAGCGTGGATCCACAGTTTGGCTAGCGGAGTTCGTGACGCGAGAGAAGAGGCAACAAGGGTGCAACTAGAGCTAAATCTCTAGATCACTGAGCTGCGGTTCAAGGCGTAGCCTTCCACTCCCTCGAAAATAAAGTGCACTATCGCTGTTACAATAGGGTTGGAAGAGATTGGAGGTGCAGTGCGCGACGATACCAACATGTTGGAACAAGCGCTTGAGGTCCTCACGAAGTTGCAGGAGGACCCCAACATCCAGCGGCTAGAGACAGAGGCATGCAAACTCCAACAACAATATGACAGCATCAGGGGGTCCGCACAAACAGTAGTCCTTACTCAACGGCTTGCAAGGATGTAGCAAGCCAAGGCAATAAAGGAGTAGGTGGACGCGACATGCCATAAGGAAGCAGTTCTCAAAGTGCACATCCAACCATGTATTGACGAAGCCTTCACAATCACGACAAATATTGAAGGAAAGCTCGCGTAGATTCAGGGGATGCATGCACAGATGCAGCGCAGCACGCCAGAAACAGAGGGCTCAAAAGAGAGAATGCAACAGGTATAAGAAGCAGTAGCTCAGTGCGCTGCAGACATCAAGACCATTCGGGATCAGCTGGAGGGACTCTGCGCCAAGATCGTCGCGCCGACCTAGTGACTCGAGGGCGAGTCACGATGCTTATGTTAGGGGCCTGTTGGACATGGAATGCCCCCACATCATGGTTTGGGGCTCAAAGCCCAATTTTTGAGTAATATTGTTGTAAAGACTCCATGAATTGCGGGCGCAGAGCGTGAATTGTATTTTTAGAGTCATAGGGCTGTCGACCCTAAGTTTTGAATGTAGTGTCGGCCTACCCATGGTTCGCGGACCATGGGATTGTATAAATAGAGTGAGGCTCTAAATTGTAAAGGAGTTAGTTAACCAACGGATGAAGTCTGAAAGATAGCGAGCATAGAGAAAGAGTCTAGTATCTTGGGTTGTAGTAGTAGGAAGAGGCTCTGTAGTTGAGTGTGTAGAGGCCTAGTAGAGTCCGCAGCTAAGTGCACGGACCCCTGCAGCTGAGTGCACAGGACGGAGTTGAGTCTGTAACTAAGGAAGAAGAATAATAAAGAGAAGTTTTATCTAAATTTCGTGTATCTGTTCTTGTGTTATTCCCTGTTTGAAATCATTTGTAATTATACGGTTTATTTACTGCACGTACTTGTATGAATGGTGAATATTGTTAAGTATAACTGAAAGCATACAGATAAGCTAAGTTAATCAACTAATATTGGGTTACTAGTAAGGATTTGGGTAATAACACTATTCGGGCCCCGAGTAGGACTGCGCGAAGGCAACATCGTAGGCTGCGAGGTACTGATAAGTGCGCATAGCGACATGCATGCAAGGTCAAACCACAAACCACTTGAAACCCATCAGACATCCCTAGGGTGTGGAAACCTGGTTCTAGCACACTCCCATACTAATTTGGGTAAGATCTCAGTTCGTGCTCCGCGGACTATTGCTGAAAGGACCAGTAGTACCGGGATTTGTTTAGCTCAATCATCTACGAACCTGGGTCAAGCCCCAACAAGCCAACAACAACAACATTGGCTACACGTCGGAATAGCCGCACCCTTTCCCATGGTACTCCTACCATGTGACGATGCATCTCCTCGGGTAGATCCTCTATGGCTAGCATGGGTACTTGGTGAGTCAGCCTCACCAAGTTCCTCTGAACTGCATGAAGAACTCTCTCCATCTTAGCTGCAGCCCCTTAGGCATCTCTCCCACGACACCTATGTCTGGGAAATCGGTCAGGTCTCACTAGTCCCACATCTGAAACATGATCAATATATTTTGTAAGTTTCTTGTCTCATAAAAAATATTTTTAAGTTAAAAAAAAAAAAACCAAAAAAATCTTTAAAAATATTAAAAATTAAAAAATTGCTACCTATGGCACCCCATGTTGCATCCTGTAGTAACACTAAATTTGGATCCCCTTGGAAATCCATCTCGGCATAGGGGTAGTCATCGATTGCGATGACCTGTTGATCCCACCATGCGAAAAAATTGTCATCAAAAGTCATCCTAGGCACATTTCCACCCCCAAGGCGTTTCATCAGGTCAGCCCTCCTACCCATTCGTGGATCTCTAGGGTTGCTGATAGTCGATAATACCTTGGGTCGAAGCCCAGGTACTTTCTCAAAGAAGAATGAGCGTAAAATTGTTCCATATCCACAATTATTTATTTAACCCTTCTGAATGGAGGTCAGTTGGTTCTTCATATTGGTTAGTAGAGGTGTGCACCAATTGAGACATTCCACTAGTAGGCTCATTGATACTCGTGAGGCCTGATGTAAAGTAGCAGAGCCATTTACCCTAGCAATGGTAAATAGTAAAATCTTCAAGGACAAGCTCTCTACATGTTTGATTAGAATCTGACTTCCAATCTTTTCAGGATGACCAGGACAGTATATGTGGACATAGTCTTTTATAGTAAGACTACCCCTCATCCTACCATTCAAATGCACCACCTCTCCCCTTCGAGAAAGACCACTAATAAAGTATATATCTTTGGTCTTAATCCTTAGGGGCATATGATCGATCATGAATGTGTCATCCTCTGCACTCCAGTAATGAATCAAAAGCTCAAGCAATCGTGTGTTGGATTTCATATTTGGCATCTTAAAGAATTTTAGCAAGCCACAGCCTCTTAAAGCATCCAAAGCATTTTGGTCCTCCATTACTTGATTATCTATAGCATTATTCTCTCTTTCTCACCAGGTGATGGTCATCCTGCCCAAAAATATGTTTCAAACTGTTAGATTTATGTTTTAAAGTTTTTACTCACGCATACGCAGGTTTCCTTTTAACACAGTCGCCTGTAGGGCCCTCGTATACACGGGTTACCTGCATTCAACCCGCATGTATGCAGAGTTGAAATTTTTGACATATTTTCCTAGAGTCAAAACTTGAAAAAAAACATTTAAAAAGTATCACAAATAATTGCAAGCAAGATATAAGGGTTACCTGGAAGTTTTGGAGTGATTTGAACGGTTCAATTGGTCGGAGGAAGCTTGTTTGGGTTTGTCTCCACAACTCCTCGCTCAAAACACAAATGACAAAACTGTGAGTTCAAAAGTCCTTATATAAGTTGAAAAATAAAAATTATTTTTTCAAAAATTGATTTTTGTCTTATGGATTTTTTGACCTTCTGGCTTGGAGTGTCGAGAATGAGTTGTCTTTTCAGGAAATTTTAGATACTTCTTCGAGACATCATTTTTTGTCCCATGACCACAGACCCATCATGGCAGGTATTGTTTTCTTACTGGTATATAGGTTAGAGAATACTACTTTCCGCTGCATTTTTCATACTAGCCTCCATACTGCGATATGTTAGCCGTAGGGTTGACCCCATTGTATCTTGATTTGCAAACAATTTTCACTCGCCGACTTTAAAAATCATGATGCGATGGTAGAGCCAATCTTTACATGGGCATCTTAGTTAGATCCTCGCTGACATTGGCTGCCCATGCTGCTATATTGAGTAGGCTCAGGAGTCCTCTTTATTGCTGCCATGACTTGTGCGTTGAAGACTCATTCTCATTCTTCTGCGCCACTTTCTGGCCTTATACCCTAAAGGCTCCTTTGTGTTGAGTTTTACTGCTGCATTGCATATTGACTACTTGCACCTTTTGGCCTTGAGCCAACTTCACTTGGAATCATGTTTAAGCCACTTATCAACCATGTCTTATGCAAAATAAACCTTGTAATCACTTAGCCTCTGCAACTTGACACACCCTTATACCTGTGGAAAGAACATTCCTTTGAGTGTCCTCGACCAGTTTCACCACCTTGCATTGAGCGTAGGAATGTTCCCCTCCCAGGAACTAGAGCATCTGCTTTCTCGACACTCGTTCTTTCCACTATACTATAGCATTCTTTTATTCTTTTTCAAGCTTCATATAAAAGAAAAAGACAAAAATTTATACATTCCAAAAAAAGGAGCGGGAACGAAACTTTATTTCCATATTTTGATGGCAACTAGAGTCTTGAACAAAGCACTCAAAATAAATTCTTTCCTCCATTGGGGTGGGCTTTAGTTTGACTTATGAGAGCCTTAACCTTGTTATCGAGTCAGTCCTCCTTCGATTGGTTACCTCTTCTAATCATATGGAGAGTTTGCTTATGCCTCCTGCATGACAAACTTATACAAAGTTATCATATGCTGCCTTGTAGTCATAGTTGAGTCGTGCTTTTGTTCAAGGGAGTAAACCTGAGTTTGCCTCTCTGTGGTGTCTCTTGACGTATTTTTCAGTCGGCCATCCCTGGTTGTCAGCATCATGTTCGTTATCATATTAGTTTTATTGGTCCTTCGCTTGTGCCAGTTTGAGAAGGTCTCCATTGACTTCTTGTTGGCAGGTCTTGTCCTTATGGACTATGAAAAATTTCTCTAAGGGCAGATCTAGAGCCGCACCCTAGCCCTATTCTCATTATTGATAAGTCACCTTGTGCTTAGCATCGATCAATATCATGGGTCTTTGACTAGGTGGTTTCCCTTGTGTTCAACATCAACTTTCATTATCACACATTGGTATTCGTGCAGTGGCTTGGTTTCCATTTGACCCTATTGGTGGATTCCTTGCCTCTGTGTCAGCTTTCATTATTAGTTGGTACAAAGGGTTTCTATCGTGCGCTAGCCGCATCTTGTATATGCCGGAAACGTGATTCGGTTGGGTTACTACATCTTTGTTCATTCGATCCTTCCACATTATTGGCCTACAGGTTATACTCTCGCTAGATTGATGAAGGATGCCTTAATGCATTCCTTCTAGCAGATCTTTCCCATCGACTTCAGCTCATTTCTATGGGAAAGGGTTCTAGAGTCCACTTGGCAGTACCTTAGGATTTGTAGTCATCAGTGGAAGATTCCTTCGCTATCGACAGTGGGAAAACATCATTGTCTCCTGATTGATAGATTCTTTCAAGTGTTCAACTACAACTCATTTATTCACATTTGTTAGATTGTACTGGGTACCTTGACTCTCATCATCATTATCGGTGAGTAGTCTCGCGTTTGTTAATGGTACACATCAATGACCTGTAATCAAACGATTTCTCACATGGTCGACTTCAGATCATTCATTCCTATTGTGTAGAAATGTACCACGACGTCAGTGAAGACCTCGAGTTTGCATCAGCATGTCCTGCTTCACTTGTTAGTTGCTCTTGTTTCTGCTAGTTGACACCATCCACATTATATGTTGCAATTCCTTACAGCGACATCTTTGTTGAAAACAACAACACAAAATGCTAAAAATAGAAATGCTAAAAATAACATTCAGAATATTCTAATTTTAATTTGTCCTTGAATTAAAATTGAGAATTACAATTCGAATTTAGTCTCACAAGCTACTTGAAAAATAATTGATTAATTCATCGTGAGTTAATTAGTTGGAGAAATCTAAACATGAAGTCTTTGTGAAGACATGCAACAATTATCCCTTTGATTGAGGAAGTTATCCCTTAATTAAGGAGATAAGGATGAGTTGTGTTTGAGTTGTAATTAGTTAGCTCAGTTAACTGAGTTAGGTCCAGTTAGATTAGTTCCAAACAGTTTGTGGAATTTATTGTGAGTTCAGTCAGTTAATGCATGCATGCATGAAACTAGTGTACTCCAGATAACTGAATATTCTCTCATAAATAACTCATGCATGTCAGTTCAAACAAAGACCCAGTTGAGATGAAAGACAGGGACATCGTACTATCAGTTGGAGGAATTTTCCTATAAAGGAAACTCATCCATGTAGAAGGAACAAGGTTCCTTGACGATTGCACAGTTTTACAGGGTGCGAGATCAGTGTTACACTTGGTAACAATAGGATCAACGAGGAGAAACAATGCAAGGAAATAAGAGGCTTAGAGGGCAGAGGAGAAGGCTTGTGAGAAACTTTGATTGCCTATGAGCATCCAGGAGGATTGTACTGAGAGCTGGTTAGCTATGGGAGCTAAAGCTTAATGTAATCTTGATGTATTTCCACCTTGTATGATAATACAGATAGTGGGGTTTTTAGCTGAGGCTTTCCCCAGAGTATTTTTTTGTGTTTCATGTGTGATTGATTCTTCTTCTCTATTATATGTGTTCTATTTGATCTTGCTCAAATCGATTAAGCTTCCACAAGTTTGATAGTAGAAGTAGATCAAGTATTTTGCTTTAGTTACATTGCATTATTAGATGATCTACAGTGAGAATTTCTACATGGTATCAACACAAAGGTGATCGAAGCTGTGAACAATATACTAAGAAGGGAAATTCAAAGTTTGAAGTTCGGGATTGAAGGTACAAATCGAATTCATCTCATACTTCAGGTTGGTCAATGGCGTTCTATGGCTTGAGACTCGAGTATGCCTTGGATGGTAGCTCAAATTACATAGCATGGAAAGATTGCATGGAAGTTGTATTAGAAGACAATGGTTTGAAGGATTTCATTGATTAAGAAATCCCAAAGCCAGGTTCAACTAATACACAAGAGTTGTCTGAATGGAAGAAGTGTGTGGCGAGGGCGAGATGGATCATCCTTGAGGGAGTTCGAGACCATATTGTCTTGAGTCTCCATGGGAAGGAGACTCTGTTTTCAATGTGGAAGACATTGAAGGACTTATATCAGAACAGTAGCGACTAGAGGAAATTGGCGCTCAAGGATAAGCTTCGAAGAATCAAGATGGAGAACGGTGATACTATTTCCACATACCTGAACAAGCTCACCACCTGCAAATATGAGCTTAGTAGTGTGGGAATAACTGCTGCCGATGATGATATGGTGAGCCTCGCTCTCCTTGGCCTTCCAAAGAGCTGGCATAGCTACCAAGACTTTGTGAATGGAAGGGAGAAACTGTCGGATTGGGACCGACTGTGGTTGGATCTCATGCAAGAGGAGATCAGGAGGAGCACACGAGATGGTTCTTCATCCAAGGAGGATGAAGAAAATCAGGCCTTAGCAAGTAAGGCAAAGAAAGGGAAGGAGAAGTATTCTCATTCCAAATCGAATTCTTCCTATGGAGGGAAGAAGGTTGACAAATCTAAAGTGAGATGCTTTAATTGTCACAATATGGGTCATTATGCAACTAATTTCCCATCGAAGAAGTCCAAAAAGGGATCCTCGGAAGGATCTGAAGGTGAGGCATTGGCCTCTCAGTTCAAAATGGGCTTCAACCTCATCGGATGCATGGTGTCTTTGATGATGGGTTGTGGTTGGTTTCTTGACAATGGAGCCTCATTCCACATGACCGACGATAAAAGTTTATTGAGTACCTTGGAGGAGAAATACCTCAAGATACTCATAGAGATGGGTGACGATGAAAGGTATAGTGTTTCAGGGGTGGGCACGATTGCTTTTCAGAGGGAACATGGAGCTCTCATCACCTTGACAGATGTGAAGTATGTGCCTGGACTGAAAAAGAACTTGGTATCGATCGTGATGTTGGAGGACAAAGGCTACGATGTTGTCTTCAGTAAGGGAAAGGTTTTCCTTAGACACATCACCATGGGACAGTTGAAACAGATCGGTTCACGGGTATAGAATCTGTATGCTCATGAGGTTCAAGATGCATGCAAAGCCTTGAGGAGCAAGGCCAATGTTAGAGACTTGGTGGTTAAGAGGGAGAGTAAATTACCTCTCAACATGCAACCCTAGAAGAAGTCTCAGACAATTGTGGAGGAGCCACAATTGGAGATGCTGAGTGGAGACCAAGTGGAGACATCCACTCATGCAGAGACCTCCAGTAGGGGGAAATTTCGAGCCAAGTTAGCAGAGGGATCACATGCAGCCATACCTCCAGGTGTGAGGTGGGGCGATGTAAAGTGATAGTCTCAAGAAGGCTAAAATTGGGTAGGGTTCATTAAGAGGTTTTATCTCATGGATGATACCTTGCTATGGGAGCCCAAAGTACATAGTAGTGGGAGGAATTAGTGGGATTGATGTAGTTAGAGATCAAAGTGGCAGAGGCTAGAGCAATCAGATATTGAAAAGCACAGAGAAGGATTGACAATAGTGCAGAAAGGCAGAGTCAATAGAAGTGCAGAGTTTTCAGTTGATAGAGGCAATAGCAGTCAGAGACTTCGATGACAAATGCATCATACTGATTTAGGTTGGATGGTTTTTTTTTTTTTTTTGGAGTTGTTAGAGCAACAACACTAGAGAGAAGTGTTGCATGTAGAACATTCCAAAGGTTCAAGATCGGGATCGAGTTGAATTCCTTTCTTGTTGAGAGGGAGTGTTGAAATTAGCAACAAGAAATGCTAAAAATAACATTCAGAATATTCTAATTTTAATTTGTCCTTGAATTAAAATTGAGAATTAAAATTCGAATTTAGTCTCACAAGCTGCTTGAAAAATAATTAATTAATTCATCCTGAGTTAATTAGTTGGAGAAATCCAAACATGAAGTCTTTGTGAAGACATGCAACAACTATCGCTTTGATTGAGGAAGTTATCCCTTAATTAAGGAGATAAGGATGAGTTGTATTTGAGTTGTAATTAGTTAGCTTAGTTAACTGAGTTAAGTCCAGTTAGATTAGTTCCAAATAGCTTGTGGAACTGATTGTGAGTTTAGTCAGTTAATACATGCATGCATGAAACTAGCGTACTCCAGATAACTGAATACTCTCTCATAAATAACTCATGCATGTCAGTTTAGACAAAGATCCAGTTGAGATTAAAGACGGGGACATTGTACTATCAGTTGGAGGAATTTTCCTATAAAGGACACTCATCCATGCAGAAGGAACAAGGTTCCTTGAGGATTGCACAGTTTTACAGGGTGTGAGATTAGTGTGAGTGATCAGTGTTACACTTGATAACAGTAGGATCACCCAGGAGAAACAACGTAAGGAAATAGGAGGCTTGGAGGGCAGAGGAGAAGGCTTATGAGAAGATTTGATTGCCTGTGAGCATCCAGGAGGATTGTACTGAGAGTTGGTTCGCTGTGGGAGCTAAAGCTTTGTGTAATCTTAATGTATTTCCAACTTGTATGATAATATGGATAGTGGGGTTTTTAGCTGAGGCTTTCCCCAGAGTATTCTTCTGTGTTTCATTTGTGATTGATTCTTCTTGTCTGTTATATGTGTTCTGTTTGATCTTGCTCAAAACTATTAAGCTTTCGCAAGTTTGACAGTAGAAGTAGATCAAGTATTTTGCTTTAGTTACATTGCATTATCAGGTGATCTACAGTGAGAATTTCTACAATCTTATATGCTGGCACCTGAGCTGCAATGTAGTACCAATTATTCCATCATGTTCACTTGGTACTATTTGGATTAGTTTCTAAGCTTCAGTGATCAGCTTCATACTTCAGCATCATTGATCAACTCTTTATATGTGATATTCAGACATGTACTTTCTTGATTATGATCAGATGATCCATTATGTATTTCCAGTTCCTTTATACTTGTATTCATATTGGATCTGCTTTTGTACTTGACATGCGGACATGATTTACTATTTTTGAGCATGGGTATGCCTGCCTCAGACAACAATTTTTTTCTGATCTCTTTCGATGGCTTGGCAGGCTAAATTCTGATGAACTCCTCTTCGATCTCGACATGATTCCCTCCATACACTTAATATATTTCGGCCATCATATACCCCTTCTGACCTCATATATTAGGGGGCATCTATTATAGCACCATTTAGCACTCTTGGTAGATCTGATGCTCAGATTATGGCCTAGGGAAACCCTTCCTTCCAGACTTGGTCCAAAATCTAAAAAACAGTGTTTTATTCCCTATACGCTACTTTTCCCTATGATAAAAGCATGTACACGTGGGTCTGCATATATCCAACTCACATACATATGTTAAAACACTTCAAAAATTAAAGTTCCTTAATTTTAGGCGGAGTTCACGGGTTTTACCTGTTACTCACCTCCTATTGCTCGTGCCCCAACTGTTTCCCAACTGAAAAAAACTAATTTGAAGTATAAATAAACCTCCATGGGAAGGCCTTAAGGGAGAAAGGATGAAATATTGATACTATAGTGAGATTATCCCTGATCAAGTCTAAAGAATCCTTATGCCTCTTGCACTCCCCAAAGCTTCAGGAAACCCTTGTTTCGTTGATTATAGATATCCCCCATCTTGCTTGAGATATCCTTGTATAGGTGATGGAGGTAGATTGTTGAAGGTCGAGAAAGGACAGATCCGGAGGACAGTTCCACTTGGAGCCAGAGAAGGAATCAGGTCGTATTTCTCCACCTTATTTATAACTTACTTCAATAAAATGAATGATGTTCTGTTTCCGATATGAAATGTGTTTATGCATCAAAATTATGTTGTAATTCATTTATGAATCTTATATTGATGTATAATTAGTCATTCATTTATATGATTTAAAGTTAACATTATGTATATGCTTTATGTTTCTACTATCGTGTATGTTCCATTTGAATAATTTTTAGATTTCAAGAACATCGGGAGAAGTTGAGGGTTTGCACCCTACGGGATCCACCCAAATGAAGGACATCCAGGTAAGGACAGTCCTACACAATTTAGTAGAATAAGGATTTTTGATGATTGTTTGAACATTTCTTGTTGAGGTTTGCCCTCTGCTCTATTGGGGTTCTCAACCTAAAGCCTTAGGGTGGTTTCACTCGTAACAGAATTGACGACTCCACTTGGGATAACAATCTTGTTATTCCTAGTTTGGGTTGTTTGTTCTCAATCAAGTTTCACTTTCTTGATTGCTTGCTTCTAAAGTATTGTTTGGTCCATTAGTATCCTAGGCATCGAGTCTGATCTTCTTGATTGCGGAGTTATTGCGGGAATATCAGGAATTGTTTCCAACAAAGTTATCTGATCTCAAAGGGATAATAGGTGATTTGGGTGTTATTAAGATAACACTGAAGCCAGATGCAAAGTAGGTAAAGCAACGCCCATACTAATCGAATCCTAAATACAAAGAAAAAGTGCACGAAGTACTGGATAAGATGCTCGCAGCAGGAATTATTGAGCCTCTAGAAGAATCAGACTTGGTTATCCCTATCATGGTTCAAGAGAAGAAGACAAAGGGAGAAATTTGGATCTGCATATATTCAGGGGAGTTGAATGATGCTTGTGTACATGATCCATTCCCTATGCCGTTCACAGATGAAGTCTTGGAGAATGTTGGTGGTTAAGAAGCATACTCTTTTACTGATGGATTCTCTGGATATCACTAGATCAAGATCGTGCCAGAAGATCGAAGTAAGACTACCTTTGCTGCAAAACGGGGCTCTTTTCAGTATACAATTATGCCCTTTGGACTTAAGAATGCCCCTACGATATTTTCTAGGGTGGTAGTTGCAACCTTTAAAAGATTTATTCATAAGTTTCTGGAAGTCTACTTTGATGATTGGATGGTGTTTGGGTTAGTGAAAAAGCATGTTACAAGTCTTCACCTAATGTTGGATACTTGTAGGAAGTATTAGATCTCCCTAAATCTGAAGAAGTGTATATTTTGCATACCATATGGGATACTTTTGGGCCACGTTGTTTGTAAGAAAGGGTTGATGGTGGAAGCTACTAAAATTACAGTGATTATCAATTTAGAGGCCCCAAGGAATGTAAAACAGTTGCGTGCAACATTGGGCCAAACAAGACACTATAGAAGGTTCATTCAGGCATAAATACAACATCTCGCTCCACATTCGAACACTTTGCTTCCAGAGAGATTGTCTTGATATTTTCCGCGTAAGTTTGAACAAAGATGATTTCTGCATGTCTAGACAAGATTGGCAAGAATTAGAGAAGGAGTTTTCACAGCATGGGCTTGGGTTTAAGGCAGATTTGTCTGAGTGGTAGAATAAACTATTCTGGGATAGCATTGACAAGATGATTGCAACCAATTGTTTGAGCAGACAATGGAGATGTGGACTTGTAGACAATCTAAGCAAACATTTATGAAAAACAATTATAGTTTGATGAGATCAGGGTGACAACGCGGACCTTAGCACCTATGCAAAGGTTCACCAAGCTTCAGGAAGGGAAGTTCATCCAGACCTAGATTAATGGGTTGCGTCAGAAGGCCTCAATTATTTCCTCAAGGACGTAGACATGGGCCGATGAGGCAAGCCAACTATCACATACAATCCAGATCAAGTTAAAAGCTCTTCAGCAAACGCAAAGAACCATGGGCCTTGCAATTGAAGGTCCAATAACGAAGAAATTGGTTAAGGAAGTTCGTTAGGCCGCCACGCAGGGAACAACAAATCTTCAAGCATTGAAGATTGAATTCAGCGATCTGCACACAAATATTGAGGCAACACCAATAGAGTGGCTCAGGATGAGTCACGACTTTGTGTTGGGGGCTTGTTGGGACTAGCCCCCCTGGGTCAAATTTTGTTAAGTTTTGTTAAAAATTGTAAAGTCTATGCATTTTGAAGAGCGAAGCGCAAGTAGTGCAAGTTGATAGGAGTCAAAGGGGTTTAGGAAGGTCAAAGCCCCTTAGTTTGTTAAAGTTAAGTTGTTTTGAGACTCGAATATGGTTCGCAGACCATGGTATTGTAATGAAGAAGAACATAAAAGGAAGTCATAGAAGAGTCATAAGATAGCTCAATAGAAGTAAGAGTAGTGCATGATTTGGGTATGATTTTGTCTATTCTATACTTGGGTGAAGGGGAAGGCTCTTGCAGCTGTGTGCATGGAGACCATGGTAAGTTCGCAGTTGAGTGTGCAGGCGCCTACAACTTTGTGCACAGGGTTGGGAAGAACTGTAATTGAAGATTTGAAGCATAATAAAGGCTTGTTTGAAGAACGATCTATGTATATGTGTATCACTATTTTATCTCTGAATTTACTATATTTATGATTTGTTGAATGCATTTAATCAAGCAAAGTACTTAATAGATTCACGAAGACGTAGATCTGTTTTTTTATATGATGTTATGCATGTTTAGTGTAATCAACGAAGGACATAAATCTGCTAACTGTTAATTACTCTAAATTCTCGGTTTTAAGGGTTAGGGTTCGCGAAAGTCAAGATAAAGCCCAAAGTTTCGCAGAAACACATCACATAGTCCTCTGGATGCAGAAACCTGGTTCTAGTATCCCTAATACTGCCTTGGGTGAGACTGCAACCTGCGCTACATAGGTTGTTGCCAAAAGGGCTAGTAGTGTAGGGTTTTGTTGGTTAGCACAGCTAACTCTAAACCTGGGTCCAAGCCCCGTCAAGCCAACACTGTCTTTTCTACCCCAAAATGTCCAACTACCCGACTGTAGTACACCTCCCAAATTATATTGGCACGCTCACTTGAAGGAACACGAAGGTGTCCCAAGTGGCATAACAATGTGTCCTGGAGATGAAAGTATAGAACTTGCTTACCTTCTAGGAGCATTTGCTATGTGGTGTTGAATTATTGATCACACTTGTAAATATGTGGTCATCCTGAAGTCTCGTATCCACAAGAGTCGAGCATAGTGGTCAATTCCATAACCATCGATCGACTGAGTCATTTTGCAACATTATTGGTGCCGCCCTTCTTATACTTAATGTTCAAATGGAATTGTTGCAAATATGTGGACCATTTCCGATGGCGATCATTTTTCCACTTTCCTTGTGTTTGTATGAACTGTAGGGGTCAGTGGTATGTGTGGATGAACGTTTCCTTCCCCATAATGTAATGCTTTCATTGTCTGCAGGTCTGCATAATGGGATACATCTCTTTGTCATAGGTGGGATACTTTTGGATTGTATCTGAAAATTTCTCACTGTGATATGCCACCGAATGCGCTTGGTGGATAAGAACTGTATCAACAACATAGTCAGAGGCATCTCTCTCAATTTCAAATGGTTGTTGTAGGTATGGTAATGTGAGCATTGGTGCAGAGTAGAGGTGATGCTTCAACTCAGCAAATGCCTTCTATTTGGATTCGAACAAAAAATAGTTTTATTTCAATCCACCCTCATTAACTTGACTCAAAGGCCAAGTGATATGAGAGAATCCCAACACAAACCTGCGATAGAAATTGGCAAGACCAAAAAATTGCGAAGCTTTGTTAGAGTGGTTGGGATGGCCAATCCTAAATAAGTTATATCTTGGTTGGGTCCACACGCACACCCCACTCATCAATGATGTACTCCATATATTGAATCCGTGTCATACCAAAAGTTCATTTCTCAAAATTGGCACAAAATTTGTGTTGTCGCAGGCTTTGGAGGACTTATCGAATATGATGTATGTGCTCTTCCCAACTATGGCTGAAGATCAGGATGGCATCTAGATATACCACCACGAACGAGTTGGTGAAGGGTCGTAAGATGTCATCCATCAACCACATGAAGATTGTAGGTGCATGGGCATGAATAACCATTCGAAAAGGCCCTCCTTGGATTTGAAGGTAGTCTTCTAGACATTGGAGGGTTCGATTGGTACTTGGTGATAACCAGACTTCAACTCAATCTTGTTGAAATATTTGGCCCCCTTGACCTAGTATAGAAGGTCATCAATCCATGGGATTAGATACCTATTATGGACGTTGATATTTTTCAGAGCCTGATAGTCAATACAAAGCCTCCAGGTTTTGTCCTCCTTCTGTACCAATACGATCGAGCTCCCACAGGATGATGAACTTGGCCTGATGTGTCCTTTCTATAAAATCTCTTGAATCTCCCTCTCGATTTCATTGTTCTCCAGAACAGAGCATCGGTAGATTGGTACATTGGGTAGTGGTGCTCCTACGGTCAGATAAATGGAGTGCTTGATTTGACAGTGTAGGGGTACCCCTGTGGGTGAGGTGAATATGTCCTTGTATTCCTCCACGACCTTATCCATCTGTTGCTACCATGCGAAGGAGCCTTGTCTGGGGGTTGTGAATATGGCCATAATCTTCCTCTTTCTCTATGAGCGAACCATAAGGAAGACAAATTTCTCGGTCTGGGAAATGATCTTACTGTATTTTTTAGTAGAGATTAAAGGAAATGTGGTAGGCAACACTACCTCTGGTATCCTATACATTTTCTTATCCAAAGAAATAACAACATAATATTCATATACAACATGACACTTCCATAGGTATGGCTGACCTAATAAAACATCACAGACTTCCAGAGGGGAACATTGCACAATACCTCATCTGTAAAGGGCTTCTTGTTATAAGGCAGGCGACACTGCTAGCTGACACGAAGATCTCACCCTTGGTGGAGGCACCTGATGGTGTATGACTGTGGATATAGTGTCATTGGCAGCTTTAATCTCTTAATGACCTCGATTGATATCAGGTTCTTTTAGCTCTCGCTGTTAATGATGAAGTGCACCAATGAACCCTTTGCCCACATCTCCGAGTGGAAGAGGTGCTCCCCCTCCTCTAGATCCTTAGGTTCGACCTTTTGGAGTTTGCTGGTAGCTACCATTGCAGTGGGTTCAACGTCAATGATATAGTTTCCCTTCTTAAGTTCCAGCTTAGAATCAAAGCATGCATCCATCTATGAGTCTTTTAGCTCGACCACCATCAACTACTTCACGCGAAATTCATTCATGTTGTGAGAGAGTTTTATGGAACTCACACCACTTGTTGGTGTCTTTCTTTACCTTCCCATTATTCATGGCTTGTGGCTTCAGAGAGTTGTCCTAGGTGGTCATGGCCTAACTTTTCCCCTTGGGGCTGCCTTTGCTCTGCTTCGGGTTTGAAAAATCAAATGCTTTCTTCTTCTGCTTGAATTTTTGCTCAATCTTGGCAGCATATCGATATGTTGCACCAAGCAAGGAGATGTCCAGGAATTCCATTTCCTCCTGAATGTATTTTTGCAAACAATTGCGATACTTGAGAACTATATGTTTTCTTTGATACCCAACTTTGTGCATAGGTCATGGAAAAGATATGCCAACTCATGCACATCTTGGTCCCTTTGTTGTTGCACCATAGTCCATTATATGTACTTATCCTCATAGCTCCCCACGGGGTAATATTATTCCTTAATGCCTTCTGGGAAAGAATTCCAAGTGGGTACAGATGAAAAAAACAAGGGTTCTCTCTCGTCCCTCTGTCCACAGTAGGTTTACCACCAGTCCTTGACATGGGGTGCGACTTTGAGGAGTGCAAAATTAATCATTTTCCTATTGGAAAAATCATGAACTGAAAAATATCCTTCCAAAAGATTTAACCATCTATCTACAATGATCACATCTATCTAGCCTTGAAATATGGGAATTGTTATAAAATTATATATTACAGAGCGATGGAACACATAAAATATTGCAGAAACACAAACACAAAAAACACATAAAACAAGAAAGACATAGATACACGTGGTTTACCCAATTTGGGCCACGTCCACGGAGAAACAACTAGTCCTTCCTTTTATATTATCCAATAAAATGAAGAGATACAACCTACAATAGATCCGCTGTAATTACCTCTTCGCTCTCACAGAGTATCCTCTCTCTTTCTCACTTAGAATACACATATACATAATCTCAATATAATTCCCTCATATATAGTGAGGGGTTGCATTCTAGGGCAAAAAACCCTAAATTAAACCTAACTTCTACCATCAGATTATCTACCTAATGAACGACCTAGATTGACTACGAAATTTCAATATTTTACAAGGCAATTTTAAATCTATTTTTAGCTTCAAGGATGCTAACCCAACGCCCCTCCACCCCCCCCCCCCCCCAACAAAAACTTGTGGAGGAGTGTACATTCTTCCTAGGGTATACATGTAGCTAAAACAAAGACCTCTGAATAAAGAGGTTAATCAGGCTTCACACCCAACAATCTCCCACTTCGAGACTGATGATAGCAACTCCACTGTTGCTTCATTTGTTGGACAATGACTCCACTTTGGACCTAGTTGTTTCTCATCTTCATCATCATACTTGAAGACCAATTAAAATAGAGTATAATCTGAGTTTCTCCTTGGTTAAAACTTTTGTTAACATATCTGCAGGATTTTGGCTAGTGTGTATCGTTTTTAGCTTTAATTGTCCATCTTCCAACACTGGCAGTATGAAATGGTACTTGAGTTGTATATGTTTAGTCTTGGAATGAAATGTTGAGTTATTTGCAATATGAATGGCACTCTGGATGTCACTGTATAACTCACCCAACTCCTGCTTCTTACCCAATTCATTCAAAAACCTTTGTAACCAAATCATTTGTTTACTAGCCTTGGTAGCAGTAACATACTTTGCTTCTGTTGTTGAAAGTGCAACAACACTGCAATTTTGAAACCCAATTGACAGTTGTTGCACCTACAGTGGACACATACCTTGTGGTGCTCCTCCTATTATCTTTAACACTTGCCATATCTGCATCAACAGATCCATGTAGAGAAATGTTTGAACCACCAAAGCGTAATGCTTGATTTGTGGTACCTCTCAAATACTTGAGAATCCACTTCACTTCCATCTAATGTTCTTTTCCTAGATTGTTCATCTACCTACTTACAACTCCCACTGCATGTGCAATATCGAGCCTTGTGCAGACCATTAAATACATTAAGCTTCCAATTGCTAATTGATATGGAACTTTAGACATATAAGCCATCTCTTCCTGAGCCTTGGGACACATCTCCTTACTTAGTTTGAAATGCCTAGCCAAAGGTGTAGTGACTGGTTTTGAGTTCTGCATATTAAATTTTTCCAACACCTTTTTTATGTACTCACTCTGAGACAATGTTAATTTGCGATTTTTCCTATCTCTAGTTATTCTCATACCAAGGAATTGTTTTGCAGCACCCAAATCCCTTCATTGCAAATGAATTTTCCATTTTCCCTTCGAGTGCATTTATTTTCTGCATGTTAGAGCCTGCAACAAGCATGTCATCTACATACAATAACAATATAATATAGCTTCCATAATTTTGTCTTTTAAGATAAACATAATGATCAAAGTGACATCTAGTATAACCTTGTCCAGACATAAACCTATCAAATTTTAGATACCATTGCCTTCGAGTCTGTTTTAAGCCATACAAGCTCTTCTTCAATCTGCACACTAGTTTCTCCTTCCCTCTGACCTCATATCCTTGTGGCTATTGCATATAGATATCTTCCTCCAAATCCCCATGGAGAAAGGCCATCTTTAATCTAACTTCTCAAGATGCAAATCTTCTGCTACTACTAGACTTAAAATAGTTCTGATTTTTTAACAACAAGAGAAAATATTTCATCAAAGTCTATACCTTTTTTTTTGTACAAACCCCTTCACCACAAGTCTAGCTTTATACCTTTTCCTACCTCCATATTATTCCTTCAACCTGTAAACCCATTTATTTTGAAATGTTATTTTACTTGAAGGCAACTTGACTAAGTTCCAATTCTGGTTATGTACCAAGTATTTCGTCTCTTCTTTCATGGCTAGCTCCCACTTCTTCCCAGTTTCTACCTCGTAGATCTTCTAACACTACTTTCAGGTGTTTGAGGTGCCTGTTGTTGTTCTAGTTGTTGTTGTTGTTCTAGCTGTTGATCATTATGCTTTTTAGGCACCTTTATTTTTTTATGTGATCTCATCAAGCACCGTGTATTCTCTGTTTTCTTTTTCTTGTTTCTTTTGCTGCATCTAATCCTTATTCAAAACATTTTCATTGAATAAGACATCTTTGCTCCTAATGATTTTTTTATTTTAATAATCATATAAGCTATAACTAAAATCATTAACACCATATCTAATAAAGGTACATTTCTTTGATATTTCCTCGAACTTTGTTCTATTTTCTTTATTAATGTGGACAAAGGCTTCACAACCAAAAGTCTTTAAAAATGAGTAGTTTACCTTGTTACCTGTCCATGCCCCCTTTGGAATACCACCATCCAAGGAACTTGAAGGCCCTATGTTTATTAGATAAACAACAGTATCTACAACATCTACCCAAAATTGTAATGGTAGTCCTCCATGCAATCTCATGCACCTTGCATGTTCCACTATTGTCTTGTTCATCCTTTCTGACACACCATTTTCTTGTGGTGTTTTGAACTGTCTTCTCTCTGCGAATTCCATATTCTGGATAGTACTTATCAAACTCTTTGCTTCAATATTCACCTCCATTATCTGACCTGAGACACTTCAACCTTTTTCATGTCCCATTCTCAACCAAAGCTTTCCATTTCTTGACAGTATCAAATACTCAGATTTATTTCGAATACAATAAATCTAGGTTTTCATGGTTGCATCATTAATAAAAGTAACACAATAGCGAGAGACACCGAGAGATGATACCTGAGCAGGTCCCCATAAATCTGTATGCACAAGCTCTCAATTTTCGTTATTCTTTCCTTTCCCAACTCTAAGAAATTTGACTATCTTCTGTTTTCCATAAACACAATTCTCACAGAATTCCAAATCAACATGCTTCAAACCTGACATTAACAAATTCCTTGAGTGAAGAATTTGCATCCCCTTCTCACTCATGTGCCCGAGCCTATAAAGCCACAATGTTGTATCTGCTCTTGTAGAGGTTAAATCATTAACATAATTAGAAATACCATTGCATAAATACAATGTACCAACCTTTTCTCCTTTTGTTATTACCAGAGTTCCTTTAGTGACCTTCCAGGTTTTATCTGTAAAAGTAGTTGCACGACCTTCACCTCTTAATTGCCCTGTTGAAATTAGATTTTTCTTCAGATTTGGAATATGCCTTACCTCCTTCAATAGCCATTGATGTTTTATGAAAACTTTACCCATTCCAATGATTTTACAGGGTTTATCATCACCCAAATGAACCTATCCAAAATCTCCTTGAACATAATCACGAAAATGTTTCCTATCAAGTGTGGCATGGAATGAGGCCACTGGATCTACCACCCAAGAATCAATAACATTTTCTAATGAAATAATCAAAACATCTTACAACACATCAACTATCACATTCCCTTCATGATTGTTTTCTTGTTGCGCGTCTCCATCTTTTCCCTTCTGAGACTTACAGTGTTTCTTCAGGTGTCCTTTCTTCCCGCATTTCCAGCACACTATCCCCGATCTAGACTTGGATTTACCTTTCCTTGACTTACTGTGATATCTTGGGATCTTTCCTCTTTCCATTTGTCTTCCCCTAGTTTCTGTAGTCAAAGCATTACTTGATGTCTCACCTAAGCTTTTCTGTCGCATTTCCTCGTTAAGGATTGCACTGACAACATCATCAAACTTTAAAGTACTAGATCTAGAGACATAGTTACTAATGGCCATAACTAAACCATTGCAACTTTCTGGCAATGATAGAAATAACAAAGCCCTAACTTCATCATCAAAATTTACCCCTACAGAACATAACTGACTTGTAACCATATTAAATTCATTTAAATTATCAACAATAGATCCACCTTCTGACATCTTCATATTAAATAATTGCTTATAAGAAATACCTTATTTGAGCCGAGGGTTTTTCATATAGTTTGGCCAATGCTGACATTAAACCCTCTATTGTCGTTTCCATTAAAATATTAAAGGCTACTGACACTACTAGGCACAACCATATTATTCCAAGCGTCTTTCTATCAAGAATATCCCATTATGTGTCTGACATACTCGTCAGCTTCTTTGTCTTTCCGCTCAATGGTAGGTACATATATTTATGATACAAATAATCTTCCATATGCATCTTCCACAACTAATAGTTTTGGTCGTTAAATTTTTTGACCCTAAACCTACCATCTTCCGCCATTGCTCCCATTCGAACCAAGAACCCTTCTCTCCTATGAGTTTATCAGCCAAATAGACCTTTGGCTCTGATACCAGTTGTTAGAAAATTATATATTACAAAGCAATGTAACACATATAATATTGTAGAAACACAAACACATAAAACACATAAAACACATAAAACAAGAGAGACAAAGATACATGGTTCACCCAATTTGGGCTACATCCATGGAAAAACAACTAATCCTTCCTTTTATATTATGCAACAAAATGAAGAGATGCAACCTAGAGCATATTTGCTATAATTTCCTCTTTGTTCTCACATAGTCTCCTCTCTCTTTTTCGCTCATAATACAGATATACGCAACCGCAATACATATATAGCGAAGGAGTTGCCTTCTAGAGAAAAAAACCCTAAATTAAACATAACTTCTATCGTCAAATCATCGCCTAATGAATGACCCAGACTGACAACGAAATTAAAATATTTTACAAGGCAATTTTACATGGACAAGTCCCACCTGCACCCTGTGAACCCCCCCCCCCCCCCCCCCGCCACGCGTGGAGGGGTGTACATTCTTCCTAGGTGTACATTCCGTTGAAACAAAGACTTCTGAATAAAGAAGATAACCAAGGTCTACACCCAACATGAATGTTAAAGTTGACTTATACCTTGAAGGGAGTGGTGCCTCTAAAGTGGTTGTCAGATGAAGATGTGTTGCTTGTTGGCATCTGCCGAAAGATCTGGGCAAAGTTGTCCATCATCGCTTTCCTTTGTCGCTCGAGGGTTTGTTCGAGCAATATTTTGAAAGGATCTCATGCTCCGTAGTCTTTCTTTTCTTCCACCATGGGAGGTCGTCAGGGTTTGCAACGCTGGTCTTGCAAAGGTTCAACTAGTTCGAGCCCTATCTCCTTATACCCTAATCTCAATGGGGACATGCAAAGAAAAACAGAGAAAGAGTAGATCACTCTGGTATCACTAATTTGGACTTATGCAAGAACGAAACATAATACATATATAAACATAAACACAAAGATGCTCAAAAAATAAATCTTCATTTCATTAATATCAAAGACCTAAAAGATGCTTACATACAAAACGAAAATAAACTAGCTTGGGCAATGGTAGCTTATGTATGAGAAGAGATGCGGTGGCTACATGCCTCTGACCTGTGTTACAATGAGGCTCAAGGGCATTTTTATTATTAAACAATAAAGGGTAACCCTAAACAACCAAAACCATAACCCTAGGAGATAGAACACTAAGAGTTTGTGGGCCTCGTTGGAGTTAGTTAGGCAACCAAGTTCCCGAGGTCGTAACTTGGTCATATGATATTCATTTGGTGTGTACGATGCCTCATTAGAAAAGTCTCTCTAAATCCTACAAGATTTGCAGTAGGGCATTATGGGCCTCCTGCGGACCTCAAAAAAACATCGTTTAGGGGGTCAAAACAACTATGGAAGTTCAAGACCCGAAAAATTGTTAAAATTAGTAAATTGTTCTATAATAAAGGAAACTAATGAAACCGACTGGAGGTATAGGTGGAATAGGCGGGTGGCCACCAATAGCCACCTAGATCACCATTGTATCTCTCTTTATCCCTCTTTTCTCAAGACACCTTGGATTTAGTCCTAATATGGCCTCCTTGAAGCTTTTGATGTTGATACTTTGTTTCCTGACTGATGATAAGGGCGAATGCACCACTTTCTATGTTGAATCTCAGTGACAAGAATCATAGGGCCGAGATGACCTGGGAAACTAAACTTTGTGTCCTCTCTGATTATTTCCTTCATCTGTCAGTTGTTTCTTAGAAGGCTACAACATCAAAGAGCAACATCAAATATAATATTATTAGTTTATTCCGTTAGGAAATTTCCCTCAGTATGGAAGGCACATAACCTTATCAACTCTAAATCTACGAATTGAAGATTGAATTGGATATCCTACGCCCTCATCTGGATGAGATTCAAACCCAAATGGATAAGACCTACAAAGCAAAATATGAAGAGAAAAGAGCCTTTGAGGATCCTCAACCACATAACTAGTTACATGCAACGTTGATGAAATGTAAATTTTTGTTTCTTGTTTACTATTTTTTGCAAGAGATAAGTTTCACTGAATGTTTAAACACGATGTAATCATAATGCAAAGACTAGGTGAGGATAGAAACAATCTCTCTAAATAACATTGTCATGTACTTTATATGAGTTTTTTTCTCAAACCTCCTTTCACACAAATTTCAAATTTACAAATTCAACATATCCCCTAGAATCTAGTTCTTCCTTTCTATTTTTTAATTGTGATATGATAAGATATTTGTTGTTGAGATCATGTTATATTTAGGGCTTATCTAATTGGATTATTTTTATTTTAATGTTTAATAGGTTTTTGTACCTTTTCATTATGATTATATTTTTTTTATTTGTTGTTTTGTTTGTTTTAATTTTTGTTTTTGTTTTTGTTTTTGTTTGTTTGTTTTGATTTGTTTGTTTGTTTGTTTGTTGTTTTTTCTTGATTTGTTGTTTGTTTGTTTTGTTTTCCATTTGAAGCCTATTAGCTTGTTGTGATTTCCCATCGCTAGATGGGCATTTTACATTTTTATTTTTTTATTATTTTATTTATTATATTATTATATTTATTTATTTATTATTTTTTATTTTTTTATCGGATTTATTTAAATAGTTTTGTACATTTTCCTCTATTTTATTTTTGATTTGATTTCAAATTTAAGTTTATGGTGTTTTTAAGTTTTATTTGGGGAATCCTGTCAAGGTTATACAAGTTACATCTCTATCTTGTTATGGGGTTTTCTTTATCTAAAAACATGTACATTAGGTTTTAGTTCTTTTGCATTGATTAACGATTATGAACACTAACACATATTTGAAATTGAAAGGATTCTCTTTAAGTAGAGGAAAGAGATTATGTCAATCTTTTCTTTGAATCCCGCTTGTTATCCCACCACATTAAAGAAATCTCCTACATTTACAGTTTCAGGAAAAATTTTGGGATGAAACTTTTAAGGCATTGCATCTATTCTTTAGAATAAAATCATTTCTTCTACCTCCCTTCTCTCTTCACCCAATTGTATATTGCAATTCTCTAGAAATTCTATCTAAAGGATGAGATCTAATATATGGGAGTTGAAATCACTACAAAAGATAGGAAGTACAACTAAACCTATCAGGGCTATGGACACTTGCTGACAGTGGGGCTATGATTGTCTAGTACCAAGACACCTTCGTTTGGCTGTGGACACTTCTGGGAAGTGAAGCAATATCGGGAAAAAGCCGTAAATTATGCACTTAATAAATGTTTGCTTATCATAAAGCTCCATAGTCATACCTTTTCTATTCAGTGGTAGGAGAATAATATAAATTAAAAGTTCCCTATTTTGGATTAATTGTTTAAAGATTGAGTAGATATTAAGTACTCAAATGTATATTGTTAAATTTGTCTTATGTGGGACCCATAAAATATTGTTCAATGTTTAAAGAATTTTGTGAAACATATATTTTAGTTTTTAATAAACTTAAGCCCCATTACATCAATAACTGAGAAAACTGCTCTACCTAGTGCATTGCCATTTATTACGACCTCAACAACTCACTTTGATTTTTGGAAAAAATAAAAGCGACCCCCATATAAATTTTGAAAATATTGCTTTTGTTCACATTTGATTTTGTTTGCTTTATTTAGAGTAATGGTTTGATGATCTTCCATCTCTAGTTTTGCATGCTTCTTTAAATCGATTCTTTTGGGGTCTTCTTCATAGAATGATGCGTTGATTATCTAATTCCGCCATAACACAATCATTATTAGGTTCTCATGCATGTATCTGGCCCAATGATTATGATTTTAGGGCTAGAGTTCTTGCGTCATCTAAATCTGTCATTTCATCATATTTTTCCACACACATTATTGAAATGCACCATTCGAGTCTTTGCTCCTTGGTTATTCATCATTGGTATGCACGAAACCATACACAACTTTTATATATATATATATATATATAAAACATAAATTCATGAAGGAATGAGTTTCAAATACCATTACCTTTTAAGAGGGAAATAAATTTGCTCATATTAATTCATTCTCCGTAATTAATTGTTTTATATAGAAGAAATTAATTCGCAGTGGATTTTCGTAGTAAAATCTTTAATGTTCAAACAACATTAAAGATGAAAATTATTACTTTTAACTTGAGTGCTTATAAAGAACCCTATCCCTTAGAATGGAATTTAACTTGCAACAACATTTTACTAATTATTTATGGATTTTTGTAGTAAAAACATTAATGTTCAAACAACATTAAAGATGAAAATTATTACTTATAACTTCAGTGCTTATAAAGGACCTTATCCCTTAAAATGGAATTTAACTTGCAACAACATTTTACTAATCCACTTTCCATCATTTAGAATGAAATGTAGTAGTAATATTTTAAGTTCAATAAGCCTTTACCAACCTTTAAATTTATGGCATATGTTACTTATTAACATTTACATTCACATGCTTTAAATCCCCAACTCAATTTCCCATTGTTAAATTTATTTCATAAAAAGATGCTAGAATAATCATTTTAATTTAACCCTGATGGGACTGTCAAAAGATGAGGAATTGGGAAGTGTGGTTAGGGATCTTCACCATACGACCCCTTCATGGCATGAGCTACGCAATTGCCTAGTAGGTGGATTACACGCAGGAAGTCTTGAAGAATCATTTCTGTTTGTACTATGGATTAATGGAATTGAAAACAACCTGAACGATTGTGCTTCATAAATCTGGCTGGAGGCTCAAGCTACACTAGCTGGGGACTTTATGACATTTATGTGTTATTATGGTAGTTGGGATTATTCAGAATTTCACCTCAGAGCATCTCTCCTGGTTGTTGATCTCGGGTCTAAGCAGGGCAGATGCGAAGGGAGTTTATGGGGTGACGATTTGTGACATCATTCGTAAACCAAAGAAGTTGTGTGGCAGTCACGACAGGGTGGCGAGGGACAGTGATAGCCTTGGTGCATGGGTGTCATTTGTGATGATCTTGTGGGTAATACTCAACTTAAACTATTTGGTTCTAGTTACTTCTTTTCTTTGGTTGTTTGGATGTTGTGGTGCGCATTGACAAAGAGGTGTGGGGTTTTAGTTTTAAGGATTGAAGGGGAGTGCCATAGTGTACTCTTACAGAGAAATTCAAGGAAGTGTTGTGGTTGTGCATGGTTAAGGATGTTGTTGCATATTCTAGTGGATACAAGGAATTTCCTTCCCAAAATCCTTTCTTGTCTTGTGGGAGGCACAATAGAGGTATACAATTGATGGAGTTTGAAGCATCAAAAGGTTATAATGTCTCATATTTGACTCTTGGACTAGACTCCCTAGAGAAGACTTATCAAATTCTGGTAAGCCTACAAAGTTTGGGGTGGGGAGCAGTGGAATTGCATTTATGCTCCGTCTGGAGGACTAATCTACAACCACCTAATTGGGTTATTATTGGTGTTGTTGGAAGGTTTCATAGGGCGGTCAAAGACCTTGGTGCGAAAGCTTGTGATAATTTGTTTCTCTACAAGAAGGCTGATAGGATGAACATGCGTAGAGTACAACACCGCCAAATGTCTTAGGAATGGGGACTTAGCAAGATAGTGGATCCTCTGTTGCCGTACTCTCTTTCTTTGGATGGTAGCCCCCTTCTTTGGATTACATGGTTCACATTCTTCATTAGTTGCATAATTTGATTGTCCAACTTGACTAGGCACACCAGGATGACCATAATGACATCCTAGACTTCATGGAACACTTGCAGTGGAATTTGTGGCAAACACATGACAAAATAGTGGGCTTGTAGCGAGGGAAAAGGAAATTTCAGGAATAGTTGGACTAGTTGGAAACCTAAATTTCTCACATGGAAGGTCACATCCATTGTGAGTTCAAACCCCCATTTCCTTTGGGTTCTACTCAGAACATCTAGTCCCGGTTAACTCAAATGATAATTAATGTGTCAGTTGTTTTATTGTTTTGTTTATTTTTTGGCAATGGGTATTGATCAAGGTTAGTATATCATTGTCTCTCTGGAAGTACATTTTGTACTAGGGCATGCCCCTATTGGCCAATAAATCCAGTAAGAGTGAGGCCAACATGTTTTTGGAAAAATATATGAAATAATGTAATCTTTTAAATTAATGGAAATCCTTCATTTACAAAAACAAAATTAATTTAGAAATTAAAATATAAACATTTTAATTTTAATTAAATTTTTTTTATCATTTAGCCTTGGAGGTTAGCTATTGGTTGAGGTCTTGTTACTAAAGCACCTTGCATTAGGAGGTACACGGTCAATTCTCCTCGATACCCTTGGAGTTAGGCTCTGATTAGTTGACCAGTAGGATGTGATCCCTTTGGCTGGATCTGCTCGAATTTTACTCTAATAATAATAATAATAATAAAATTATATCGAGTTAAATTTATCAAGTTTAAAAAAAAATTTCTTTTCTTTTTTAAAATCAAAATTGAGAGATTTTATTTTAAGGAAATATTGTAGTATAATTTATAGAAGAAGCACATTATCAATCTACTTCAAGCTTTAAATGGAATTAAAAAGAAGGAATGTCCATAATCCTATAGTTATGGCCATGTATAATTACATACAAGATTTCCCAATATATCATAGAAGTATAGATTCTGCAATAAATTCTTGAAAAATTAACCACTATGTAAACTATATAAAGTCGATAAAAACATCGTGGTTAGTAAACTCCTCCATGGTTGTTTGACCTACTGTGAATTTAGTTTGACCTTATTTACATTCTCTAACAATTGATGGATTATTTCATCTTCTCTTGGCACCCTAGAATTGGAATGTATTGGATTGACCTGGTTGGATGTTCTAAAATGTGCATCCTTGGTTGAATTAATGACATGTTGTGGAGCATGATGCACTCAACTTCTAGAGCTATAAATTGGCTTTTCATTCAAACTAGGGTGCCCATAATTGAAGCAATATAAGTCATAACCTATTGATCCTGCTCTCAAATTGTGGTTAAAGCGGTCATAATTGAACTCCTATTGCCTTGTATGAAATTTTTGCAACTCCACATAACACATCGGGACACTGAAATGACCCAAGTCCAATTCCTAACAAGAAATAACAATACCACGCATAATATTGTGTCGATGAGTCTCACACAAGTTCCTCAAAGTACAAAACATAAAATGCAGAGGAAGATTGTTTAAAATTAGTAAAGAAAAATCCAAAACATCATATGAGGAGTTGATTCAAACAATCTCAATCATAACCTAGATCATAGAAAAAATCACCTAAATAACTAAAATTTGCACTAGTAAATCAGAAGCGCAAATGATAGAAATACACCTCTCTAGCAAAGAGAAAGAAACCTCAATGAAGTCCCTTGAATTAAGGCAATAAATTAACTTCTCTTGTAAATCTTGTTTTAAGGGATAGAAAGCAATGACGATAACTTACCCAAATTCCATAAGAGGAAGAGAACCATGCAAATAAACCAACACAAAATATCTAGATTAACTAGAGCACACCATAGTTCTACAATCCAACTCCCCCTCACCTGATTGCAATTATGCATACCAATAATCCCACAATGATGATGGGAAAGTCCTTAAGTAGGTTCAAAAGCATGCAAAACTAAATGGTCATTCATATGAACAAGGAGAGGAGCTCATTTTACATTATGCTCCTCGCCATGTGATGATCCTCTCATTTGATACTCCATGTGTAATAATAAATTAACAATACATGTCTCGACCTTCATGAAAACTTAGGGGATGGGGTGGATGTCCAACCTTCCATTGATTATTATATCGTGAAATTTTAGAGTAGTTGTTTAATTAATAAACCAAGGCATTATTTCCCCTTTGGACATTATAGAATCTAACTCTGAAGAAGTTTTTGGATTCTTGCTTTACCCACTCTAGTGTCGAAGCCAAAAGAGCATTGAGTAGGGAAGTGTTTAGAACCATGTGCCTATTTAAATTTGTAGAATTTCCTACCACATTTAGAGTTTGGATTCCATAATTTGTGGGAATCTTCAACCCATGCGATAGCACAGTATTTGGCCCGATTGTCTGATGAATTCCCAAACCATTAACAAATGGAAATTCCATTATCCCTCTAAGGTTTGTGATAACCCCACTTTCACATGCCACCCTATTCACATTTCAATATTCATGCTGAGAATAAATTTTTTTATTTTTATTTTAAACCCAAAAGAGAAATTTAAATTAATAAAATCCATGATGTCATCGTAGCCAATACATCAAAAATGGGCTCTTCTTATTGGCTTACTTTCCTACATGTTTGTTTTGGGAATGTCAATTGGGTCCAAAATTTTTACATCCATGATATCTACAAGTGTAGATAGATCGAAAGAAAAGCAAAATACGACAAATTCACAATACATAAATACAGCCTTAGGGATGGATTACATCTCTAGACCCAACTCCCCCAAACTGCGAGGAGAACAAAATATTCAAATTAGGCAGAACTTGATCAATTTTACTAATAATTTTTCTAGATTAAGGGGTGTCTCTAGGATTCTTGTTAAGTGAATTATGTAAGTGTTCAATTTGTTGTCGTAAGCTTGCAACCTCATCCTTTGTCCTCTTCATGGTAACCCCTTGGTCAATTAGTACGTCCATGGTGGGAGTTAGGCCAGAAACAAATTGATTGTATCTCATCGACAAGGAGAGTATTTAATCCTACATTTTATTAATCCTCTCTAAGATATAATTATTCTCATCACAAGAGTGGCATGACATGTTGAAAATTCTGTTAATTATGTCTATTGTCATAGTTGTCGAGGTGATTTGATTTAAGCATAACAACTATAGGGAGGGCCCACATTTTAACTAGGAAATGTTGGAGTGTCTAAGGTCTGTCAATAGTTTCCTTCACTTGATTGATTTGAATGAAATTTAACCCCGTTAGCTTCATGGTGATGGCATCAGGAAAGGCCCGAACAAAAATAAACCAAATAGTAAACACCAATCCACAAAAAAATTTGGTTATAATTGTTATGGAAAAGAACTCCAACAAAATTCAATAGAATCCCCCTTAAAAAAAAATTACTCAACTAGGGATTATTGGACTGAAAATAAACCAGAGCCAAATTGCAGAGATTGTTGTTAGAAGACACAAAAATGATAATTAGATCATTGGTTGGGTCCTAGAAAGTGTTGATTTTTGGTAGCATAGGATGTGCTCTAAGTCTCAAATTTTGCAAGGAGACTTGGGTACATGTATTCCAAAGAACCCAGAAAGGGTTTTGGGAAATTCCACCCGGAGATAGTTTATTAAAATAATTAATTATTTTTAATGGGTCCCCAAGTCTAAACTTAGGAGATTAAAATAATCAATGGGTGTTAATCTAATTGTGGGTGTAACTTCTAGAAGAAGACGAGGATCAAGAATAAATGATCTTATCTATTGATTAGATTCTAATAGGGGTCGTTGAATGTCAATGAGAATATTATTTAAGGAAGCTTGAGGGTCATTTGGAACACACACAGAGTGTTGATCAGTCAGATCGAGTTGTTGAGCCAGAGAGCAATTGAGCCAGAGAGCAACACAGTGATTTCGTGGTGATCACACAAACATGGGAAAAGATAGTTTTGGATGGAGGATATTCTCAGAAGCCAAGAATACGTAACAAAGAGGTAGAGAAAGATGCAGAGGAGGTAGCGCAGTGCCCAAAGAGGGTGACGCAGAGCCATGAAGGGCTCACACAAAGCAACGCAGTGCCTTCCAAGCAAAAGTCCGAGATTTTGTTGGGGGTTTGACATTCTAAGATGGGAGGGATGAATTTGAAGCTCCCAAGAGAAAGTCGATCCAGTAGAGAGGTGACGTTGTGCCTCAAAGGCAGTGACACAGGCCCATGCAGTGACTGCGTAGGGGCAACGCAGAGGTAGTCAGGGACTCGTTAGTTCAGTTGCCAGATCAGCAGGGACTTGTAGTGTAGAGTGAGGTAATCTCACTAATTTCTTCTGTCGAGTGATATTCTCTGTACTGGATAGCCAACAAGGCATGTAGAGTTTGTATTCAGAAATTATTACTGCATAATAATAAAACCCTCAAATCTGTTGCACCGGTTTTCCCAAATTAGGTTTTTACGAGGACATTTGTCCAAAAATAATGATGTCATTGTGTTGTATTTTCCTTCTTTCTTAGTTTCTTGTTTCCACATATAATTTAATTAAGTGAAGGCTGTAGTGTATGTATTTCGATATTTTCCGTAGGAAACTACAAGTAATTTGTTTAAAGGAATTTAACAAATAGGAGAAATATCATCAGTTGCTGCAGTAGGGACTTCGGGTTTAGGTATTTTCACATGGTATCAGAATAGTGCAGGTGAAACAAGAACAGTGCCAGAAAACCTAGCGCTGAGCAGAGAAGGAGGTTGAATAGCTGCAAGATGCAATAGTTCGAATCCTTGGAGGGATTACACAGTCTAGGACAGGAAGGCTAAATTTTCGAGGTAAGTTTCTCTCTGAGTGAGTTGACAGAGATGAAGGACTTCTAGATCGAAATCTTACCAAGCCAAAGGGAGCAACGCAAAGCCTCAACATGAGGAAAGAGTTGGTGGGACACAGTTTTCAACAGGCAGATTGCTGGGATGAAAGATGTCAGAAGAGAGAGGAGAAGCACAATGAGGGAATTTTTCCTTAGTAGACTTCCCACCAAGAAGTATGTTTTCTTATTGCCTGAGTAGTAGTAGTAAGAGACAGAGAGGAGCAGTTCAACATTTTTGTGGCAAATATGGCAACCCGTGTATTGAGAGACCAGGACAGGTTGGATGGGGCATCCAACTATGTGATTTGGAAGGAAAGGATGTCATGCCTTCTAGATGAGCATTTTCTGAAAGCCTATGTCGATAATGCGGTAGTTGAACCTCTAGATGCAGATCGGTTGAAGAAGTACAAGTTTGAGATGGCAAAGGCCAAGAGGATGATCCTAGATGGAGTCAAGGATCACGTGTTGTGCCACGTTGCTAGCAGAGAAACTGTTAAGGAGATGTGGGATGCTTTGGTCACATTGTATCAGGGATCTTCCGAGCTACAAAAGATGTACTTAGAGAAAAAACGAAGATTTTCTTAGATGTAGGAGGGAAAGCGTGTGGATACCTTCCTCACAAAGCTGAAGGAGACATGTAATGAGTTGTCGATTGCGGGGCATACACCTCAGGATTTAGAGTTAGTGAGACTGGCCATAAATTTTTTCTTGGATGAGTGGCAAGTCTTTGTCTAGAGTATCCTAGGCAGAGCAACAATGCCTAATTGGGATGAGATGTGGGAAGCTCTAAAACAGGAGGAGTTGAGGAGAGACCTGGTCAAGGTTAAGCTTGATCGAAGAAGCAAAAACAGTGCGTCGAAACCCAAAGATGAGGAGGAGAATGCAACCCTTGCATCGAAGGGACAATAGGGGAAACAAAGATGAAAGAAGGACATCTCCAAGGTGAAGTGTTTATGATGTGGAGAGATGGGCCACTGTGCATCTCAATGTCCTTTGAAAAAAAAGGATAAGGATGAGAAGAACGATCCTAACGTTGCAGCCACAAAAATAGAAAAACAGGAGGAGTTCACCATGATAGCCAAGATACCTCCATGAGGGAGGTGGGATGATTTAGAACTGTAGTTCGATAGAGCCATAGATGGGCAGGATCCTTGCAGCTCCCACCTCTCGGATCAATTCCTTACTACGGGAGCCCAGATCAAAAGTAGCAGGATGGATGAGTGTTAGTTGGTGTAGAGGAGTGTTGGAGTGACAAATGCAGTGGCTAGAATGCCAAAGTCTAAGAAGCGTGGTGCATAGTTGCAAAAGTATAGGGAGGCACAATGCAGTAGCAGCAACGACGCAGTGGCTTCAGAGGGATAGCGTGGGACTAGCAGCAGTCACATCTTCAGCATCGAGATGCATCTATGCTAAACACTTGCTCAGATTTTGGGATGTTTTTCAGTTGCAGTGCAGATGAAGTGTTAGAAGTGGTAGTGCTAGTAGCAACACATATGCAACACTTGAGAGGGAGTTGTAGTACAGATGCAGTGTTGACAGTGGTAGGGTTAGTAGCAGTACAATTACAACAACAAAATAGTAGTTTGTGGATAGCATGTCAGAAATCAGTAGCATAGAGGATGATGTTATGAAGTCAAGGTGATTCTTCAATGCGAGGCATTGCTAGAGAACATTCCTTGCTAAGGGGTAGTGTTGATTTCTGGTAGCATCAGATGTGCTCTAAGTCTCAAACTTTGCAAGGAGGCTTGGGCACATGTATTCCAAAGAACCCAGAAAGAGTTTTGGGAAATTCCAATGGAGATAACTTTATTAAAATAATTAATTATTTTTAATGAGTCCCTAAGTCTAAACTTAGGAAATTAAAATAATGAATGGGTATTAATCTAATTGTGAGTGTAACTTCTAGAAGAAGACGAGGATAAAGCATAAATGATCTTAGCTATTAATTACATTCTAATATGGGTTGTTGAATGTCAATGAGAAGATTATTTAAGGAGGTTGGAGGGTCATTTGGAACACACATAGAGTGTTAATCAGTTAGATTGAATTGCTGAGCTAGAGAGAAGCGCAGTGATTTCGTGGTGATCACACATAGAGGGGCATAGATAGTTTTGGTCAGAGAACCTTCTCTGGATCCAAGAATATGCAGCAGAGAGGTAGAGAAAGATGTCTAGGAGGCAGCGCAGTGCCCAAAGAGGGTGACGCAAAGCCAGGAAGGGCTCACTCAGAGCAACGCATTGCCTTCCAAGCAAAAGTCTGAGATTTTGCTGGGGGTTTGACGTTCTGAGATGGGAGGGTTGAAGTTGAAGCTTGTGAAAGAAAATAAATCCATCAGAGAGGTGACGTTGTGCCTCAAAGATAGTGACGCAGGGCCACATAGTGACTACGTAGGGGCAACGCAAAGGTAGCCGGGGACTCGTCAGTTCAGCTACCGGATCAACCGGGACTTACAGTGTAGAGTGAGGTAATCTCACTAATTTATTTTGTCAAGTGATATTCTCTGTACTGGATATCCAATAAGGCATCCAGAGTTTGTTTTCCAAAATTACTACTGCATAATAATAAAACCCTCAGATTTGTTGCACCGGTTTTCCCAGATTGGGTTTTTCCAGGGACATTTGTCCAAAAATAACGGTGTCATTGTGTTGTATTTTCCTTCTTGCTCAGTTTCTTGTTTTTGCATATAGTTTAATTAAGTGAAGGTTGTAGTGTATGTATTTCGATATTTGTCATGGGAAACTGCAAGTAATTTGTTTAAAGGAATTTAACAAATAGGAGAAATATCGTTAGTTGCTGTAGTAGGGACTTCGGGTTTAGGAATTTTCACAGAAAGAAGGACCTTTATTGTTTCCTAAATTCTCGTTGCTCTAAGATCAAGTCAAAGAAATAATATCTTGGAAATTATGTAGAACACCTCCTTGAGATTCCCTTAGCCAAACCCAAATCAAATTTCCACCATTCAACATACTTCAGAGGGATCTAACAACTAATTTTGATAGAGGGATAAGACAATTATACGTAAGACAAGCTAAGAAAAAGGGTGGTTGCTTACAAGAGCATCAACATTTCTAGAATTTGATGGCAGGCATATAGACCATTTATGTGTGCTCCCAAATTTAGGGAGGGTGAAAATATCGTGCATGACATCCAAATAGTTAAAATGCCATCCATGTTTCATTGCAACAATACACTTCACGTGCTATCCCCAATACAATTTCATGAATGCAATATGTACCACATACAATGTGCGAAGAAACCATGTGAATTCGAGATTTCACTCCAGTGTACCAAAATTAGGTCACCAATGTTGTAGTTGGGCTCTTTTGCAATGTTACCCATCACAATGGCTTGAGAAGACAAAGCACAACCACGTGGAAATTGTACATCCACCACTCTTTAGAGTATGACAAGGGAGGATGTTGCATGAATCATTTACTCCTCCACCGTTTTAAATCATTCCCTGCATGTTGGGATCTCCACTTTGGTGCCATTTGGTATTGACATTTTATATGGGTTTTGTATATGGTTTTAGTTGTTGTAGGATCATGGGATGGGGAAATGCTTCTCAATGTTATTAAATTTGATCACTCGTTAGTCTAAAGAGCACCCTGTATTACCCATTGAGTCAACATATTTATTATACTGCCTCAAAATATGACATGCCTCACAAGAAGTTAACTTTTTTAGAGTCCCCCTTGTTTTTGTTAATATAGATTTTAGATTCATGTCCTTGGGCGGATTCTTCTTGATTAGATTTTGAATTATAATTCTAGAGTGTCCAGGGATTGAAATGTTAGTGATATTTATTTCCTAGGCTAGTAATAAGCCTTGAAGGATAGCAAGTGCTTAAGGTAGGGTGTTTGATTGAGTTCCTAAGCCACAAGAAAGGTTAATTATATACTTTTCTTGGGGAAAAGAAGAATTATTGTTGCTCCTGTCATCCCTGAGAAGAAAAATGTATTGTTGTTATTGTTTTAAAAAAATTGATTGGCTTTCATAAAAGCACCTCCAACCTTAATGTGCCTTGTTCATCTTCCTCTCTTCATTAGGTTCCAATTTAGGGGTAATCCCCTTCTCTTAACTAGAAGTCGAGGATGATGGCATAGTGAAATGGTTCTCCTTTATTATCCTTGGCAACTCTTCCACCCCTTTATTTCATTTTTTGTTTTCTTTTGCAACACTTCATAGTGTATATAAGGGTTTTCTTTTTTACAATTCCTTAAATTTAGGAGATCTAATGTGTCTTGTTTTGCTACAAGGTTTGTTGAATAGGAAGCATAAATCATGACCTTAGTAGCTTCCCATGGCCCATACTTGACCATGCATTTCATTTAAGGAAGGTTGTAACTTGTTACTCCATGACCTGGGACTTAGGGCTATGACCATGGTTGTCCATGGCTTACACCTTGAAGCTCTTCTTGGGATCTTCGTTGACAATCTTGGACTAAAAACTCAACCATGTTTCCTGAAATTTATAAAGGTAGTGAGAAAATAACTAATCTATGGGTATTCGAACCAAATCATCCTAGAAACATATATTAATTGATGGAAGAATAGGAGATGTTTTTGAAAAACCTGTTATAATGGGAAAATCTACTTGATCCTAATACTTATGAAATGGAACACCGAATCCATATATACTTCCTGATAACATCCATAGATAAAACGTCCTGAGTATTCCCATTTTAAAGAATAAATTGGAATAGATAGAATGATAACATATTTACGATTGTAAGGAAATCCATTTTATGGTATTGTGCACGAAAAAAAAATTGTGTTCATGGAGGGAAACTAAAGAGAACAATCGCAAATGTAGGTTACAAATTTGGTAGGAGGAGAGAAACCTACAATATTGTGGCTGCTCATGGTTATTCGGCCAATCGATCTAATATTTATCCAAAACCATGCTAAATGGTTAAAGGCCAACTCTCATAATTGGCGAACTCACAGGTCAATCCCTTGGTGGATGCAAGGGAACTACACATATCCATTATTGGATGAATGGGAAGAAGTGTACACATTCTTATACATGTATGTTGTAAAAGTGCTAAATCAACAACTGACACCGTTTATCCATATATTTTATATCTATATATATATTATATAGAGATATAAAAAGAATATATAAAGTGATTAAAGTATATTAACATAACTCCAATATTCACAAGTATCCATTTGTTCCAGTATAAATGTAGCTATTTGTTCTTCTACGTTCTAAAGAAGGTGTTGTAGCTACTACAACACCCTTCAAAAAAAATTCTTACACTCAATTTCAGATCCTTCCTTGGTCTTACACATTGTTTTCACAAACATCGAATCTTATTTCATGAGATTTCTTGAAGTATTTTTCTCCCTTTTGCATGTTGGGAAAATTGTCATCTTTTGGCATGATTAACTGTCACGCAACGTGTACAATCCTATTATGATGGTTTCAAGCGTTTATATTTGTGTATATGAGTCGTTCTAGTTATGTAAGCATTTGTTGCACTCATTCAAAAAGTCATGAGCACTGTCGAACAAGTGTCATCACAGTTGTCCCAAAGTCTACCTTAAGTGTCGCACTTGTTGTAAATGGTCATAAAGTGGTCACACATAGGGAAATGCATTGTTCATGTGTCCTGGGAGATCTATGTTGTTGTGTTGTCAAGCAGTCTAAGTGTGATATCACAATCGAAGTCTTATCATTGTTCACATCAGTCTAACTGGTCCTACACTTAGACATTTCTGAGAAGGCTTTTTGACTAAGAAACTTAGCTTCACTCAGCCCCCCTAAACTGTGCACTGTATAGTTCCAGTTCTCTAGACGAGACCTTTCCCCTTGACACTACGTAATGTGAAATTCCTTCCTCCCAAGACTGCTACACTGCGCAGTTTTTGTGCTCAAGCTCCAACCTTGATCTCCATAATTGTGTAATCCTTCCTCCCAGCCCGACCTTCATTGTGCACTGCACAATCACAAGCTTCAATCTCATCCCCTAAGCCTCTAAACTACACAATTTGGCAGCAGCCCTGCCTCACTGGTCTCCAAAAATTGCACAATGTGTCCTCTCAATTCTCATCCCCTCAGCTTGTCCCACTGACTCCCAAACCTGTTGAGTCTTGACCCTCATTCATGCATGAACTGTGCACTATGCAGTCTCAGAGCTCAAACTTTTCCCCTGGTTGCTGGAACTATGCACTATGCAGTCACTGAGCCCTCTCTCCTAACATGTCACCTGGTTCTAGCTCAGTTAATGGATCAAAATGTACTATCTTAAACTAGGGGGTTTTTAGAATGATTTCGTCTTGTCATGAGTGAATTACATATGCAAATACTCTATCACACCATGGAAAAATGATGAAGAAGGAGATGAAGGAGGGAATCTTGCTAAAAGATACACTTTTAGTTGAATACACAAGCTAATCAATCAAAAGAAGTAGAAGGGACATTAGTTTGTGATTTCAACTCAAGACTTAATATCATTAAATATTCCTTATCACCAAGTCATACGGAGGTGAAAAGAAGAACCAGACACTCAGCACTTAGCAGCAACAGTGGCTTGACATTGCTACATCATCATTTAGTCTATGTCAGTAATGTCATCTCATGAGTAGTCACATGCCACACCTTGTGTCCATGTAACATATGTTTCAGAAATGTATTGTAAAGTGAAATTCCAAAGGACGTGTGTGGAATACAAAGAGTCATGTAAAGTTGAAAAGTCATAGGAAGTCAAAACATTCATGAGGGTAGTCAGAGAGTCACAAGGAAGGGGAAGCATCACCACTTGGTTATATATACTCCCTCATTGTATGAGGAAAGGACTTTTTCACCTTGGCTCCTCCTACAAGGTATTAGAGAGACAAATCAGTTCTTTTGAGGAGCAAGGAGTGGCTCCAACACTCCACTATTGGAGCTAGTGATTTTCATTGTATACATGTGTCTTGGGACTTTTACTTAATAATAGAAGCCTTCAAGGCCAACACGTTCTTCATGCATGCATTATGGGTATTTGTAAGACTATTCTGTGAATGTTTGTAATTCATGTTTGCTTTCATCTGTGCTAAAGTAGTTGAACTATTTTGGTTATTTTAGTACTTGTCATATTGAGAATGTGTTGTAATTTCTAGTATCGTTGTCGCATCCTCGTGGACTATTCCACTGAATATTAGACAAATCTTCCTTGTTACAATGGTCTCAATGATCGTCGCCTCTCTGTGGACTATTTTGCTTGATGTTGCACGAACCCTTCTTGTTCATCTGTGTCTTTACTAGGGTGGTACTACTACCTCTCTCTTAGAGGCTCACTTCTCCTCCCCTCTGCAGTGAAAGAACTTTGACACACATATGATCGAACACTCACCAGGCACACCCCCTTGTTGTTCGAAGGCACATGTGCACTCGTCTCTCTCGCTAATAGTTAGAGAGCAGGAATATATATATAATAATACATGGCAACCAAGCCAATAATCCAAATGGGGCTCCTACTCTAAACAATGTGAGGTATAATTGGGACTTCACATTGAGGAGACCCCTTGGTTGACATATTTCCAGGACCGTCAACAGTGGCGCTAAAAGGAGGGCCAGATGACAAGTTGATCCTGTTGAATCTAGTTTGAACCTCTTATCTAAAATGGCTCATACTCAAATATTACTCGCGGGGTGTTTCTCTAATTTTTCCCTTTATAAATTTTCAATCCCCGATGAGCCTCTCTATCACTTGTCCCAGTTAAAGTTTGACGGTAAGGATGGAACATCCATAACTGAGCACATTTTTGATCTTCTTAAATTTTTTTAATCTTACAAAATCAATGATGAGGAGTTTGCTTGTGTGCCTTTCTTCCTCACCCTTGAAGGTCTTGTTAATCGATGGTGCCATACCTTGCCACCTACTTCCATCCATTCCCTTCATCATTTCCTTGGGGAGCTTCATCAAGCCTTTGATAGGTATAATTACCGAGATGTTTGTAAAAGAATTAATCTCTTAAGAATGAAGCTTAATGAATCATTTGAGGAGTTTTATTATCAATTCCTTCACCTTTGTTGTGAAACTTCTAAAGGAGACATGAATCATGATTTCTTGAAACAAGAGTTTGAGCACTTAGTTCTTATCTCTTTACATGGTGAGCCTGAACCCACTGATTTTCCTACTTCCCCAACTCTTGTGAATCATGAGACACCTCTAATTTCAAAGGAGGAACTTTTTATTCCTTTTGTTCCTTGTTATCATCCTTTTCTAATCTTGATGTGGGTGCCTAGTTGTGATGAATGTAGATTTTGGAGATCTGCAAATCAAATTCCTAATCCATCTTCTCATACTTCTTCCACTTTTCACGATTCAGATTCATTGGTCAGGAAATTCCAGATTGGCTCATGAAGCCTATGGTGAAGACTAACTCCTCCATTCCGCAAGATGATGTTACTGTTCATAATTTTATTCTTGAATCTGATCTAGATTACTATGATCCTATATAATCTACATGCCATGACTCTTTGTACTATGATCCGTCCGATCAATCTGCTCCACTAGCTATTCTTTCACACTCTCTTCATTTTTCGTTTGTTGGTTCAAATTGTGATCAGGTACAAGGAAGTCAATTTACACAGGTAGAGGAGAAATAAGGAGAAAATGCTTTCAATCTTTATTCTCTTTTTCAAAATCCTCCATGTTAAAATAATATGATTCCATTCTTGGATAATTCTCAATCTGCTAATCTCAATAGTGAATCAAATGTAATCAATTCTTTCAATTAATTCGTAGCCTCAGGAAACAATCATTCTAATGATGATGACTTTATTGATGTATATGATCTTGATTTCCCAGGTGCATCAATTGATCTTTTGGTTTCTCATGAAGATTTTACTTTAGATCCAAAATATAATTCGATCAAAGAAGATGTGCTTATCAAAACTTCCTTTTCATCTCACTATCCCTTGTGCTCTGCCATATGCGATGCACCTGCTTGTGACAGAGATACTCCATGCTCTTTAAGTTATTCATCCAATGAGTTATCTTCTCAATTGACACAAGGCAATGAGATTATCCATGATGCAAATGAAAACAATCGAATCATTGAGTAATCTTTCCACCCCTCCTCATCTCTTATCTTGCATGAATACAACTCTTCAAATCAACTTTCTCACGAAATTTCCTCGATTCATTTATCTTTGAATTTGCGATCAAAAGAATCTTTTGACTTGAGTAATCTTGTTGTTGAAGTTGAAAATCCGGTCAAATCAGTGATAGAGATGGTTACCATCCTATCAGCAATGGTCTTATTGAAACCAATGGTAGTAACTATCCTCATACCATGAACGATCTGGTTCAATCTTCAAGATGCGATTTTACAATCCTAGAAAGTTCCAGAACCTGCTAGGGGGTCGAGGCACTTCAACTTCTATTGATGGTTATGTCAAGATCTCACGACTCTACTGTGCCCCAAAAACTAAGTCAGATATGGTTTCTCCCGCACAATCCTTCTCTTTCCATGGTTTCACTCGATAAAAATTTCCTTTTGAAATATGTTTAGTATTTCAAATGTGATCCTTCAAATTTTCAAGATTTTACTTCAAACTGGATTCAAGAATTTTTGTGGTTCATTCATCGTCATGCAAATCTCTCGCATCAAACTCGGGTTTGGAATGTGTATCTCTCATAGAGTCATGGAATTGCAAATTTGATCATTTCAAATACTATATTTCGCTGGAGGAATCATGCCTATGAAATTCATCTCTTAATAGTTAGCTCCCAGTTTTTCTTGCGAATTTTTTATTGCAAATCTTCCCCTTCATGGCATCTAAAATCCTCTTGAGTAATAATGAATGCACGAGTTATCGCACAAATCAATTTCTTCTCTATTCACCATGTCCTTACTGGTCTCATGTATTTGTTGTGTTGACATCCCTTTTAAATTATTTTCATGATTATGATGCTTGCAGAGTTTGTCACGAGTTACATGAAAACGATTTGTCACATTTGGATTGTAAAGAACTTGGTTCAATTGTTCAAAGCATTCACAAAACTATTCAAATTGATTAATCTTTGTTTATTGCAAACTGGGAATACGATGCTTTAATTAGCTCATATGATCATTATTTTATCTTTGATGGTTATCATTTATGTTATCATTTTCCCACTAGTATATCCAATGGCAGTTGTTTTACATCCTTCAATCTTCATCGTTCAACATCTCACTATTTGGATTTTTTCGAGCGGTTGGGGCACTTCAATCTCCACTAATGGTTATGTCAAGTACTCATTGTCTCGACACAAGTACTGAATATGATTAGATCTATTTTTTCTCACAAGATTATCGTCATAATCCCGTGCCTCTAATTGAAAATCCATCTTTTCAAATATTTCAAGGTTTTCAAGAGAATCATCATGAATTTCATGATCCAACAACTGAATGGTTGGAGCAATCTTTCTCGGAAAGCTCAATTACAATAAATAGGTTTCATCCTTTTCTCGTGCTTTCTAAGCAGGATGACACAAAATAATGTGCATTCGCAAGAAGTATTCAACGTTTGTCTGATTATGTTTTCCAACAGAGAGGTAAGAATGTGAATTGGATGAAAGTAGTGGTCGTGACACATCTTTCTGCCCACATGCAAGACCTTCAAATTTTTGTACAAATTATTCAAGCTCTCATCTTTTCTCTTGCACATTGTTTTATATTTGTTTTAATCGATCATATCTATGTAATTTGAGGTCAGGAACGATTACGTGGCTACATTGGAAATTCCATTATATGTGACCTCAACCTTCTAGTTGTTAGGTTAGAAGTAGGAGCTGCATCTTAGTTTTCCTTCTCTTGCACCCATCCTGTGTTGTTCTCTTTATTCTCTCTTTCGTTTTATTACTTTTCTCTTGCATTATGCTTTGGTTTAGATTCTTTTTCTTGTCTTCTGGTTTTGTTTCCTTGTTGTGTGTTGTCTTTCATTTCATTTTGTTTTTATTTCTTGTTGTTTGTCTCCTTTTGTTTTCATCATGAGAATAAGCGTTGTGCTTGTAACTGTTTTGGATTATTACTTGTTACACTGAAATTTGTCACCATGACTATCTGCAGTTAATATGGCTCAATCAATAGTCATATTATCCTCCTTGTCAAGCCTTATACCTTTGCTCTTCATGTCAAACTTCAAAAAAGAGAGAAAGCCACTAAAAAACATGTTTATCTTTGGGTACACAGGTTCTCTCTACCTTGCCTGCGTGTACGCATCCCAAGCTCATTGTACCTGCGTACTTGTACGCTCTGTAAGTCAAGGGATGGGTGCGTACCCCTGTAAAGGTTAAAAGGCGC
>APFE031532202.1:55206-87661 GCA_000404065.3 Pinus taeda
GAACAACACTTGGTTTCTCATAGGATAATGTATGTTTAGAGAAGGATTGCTCTTGTTTGTCTTGTTTGTCACTAGAGAATCTTAGACTCCTAGGGAGGTTAGGTTTGTCCGCAAAAATAACTCTTTCCGCATGACATTACTATGTGTGTTTTTGAAGTCTAAAGAGTCTAGTGACACTTAAACATTTGGCTAACCTCCAACCCATCTTCCTTGTGTCGGTTACATATTTTGGTTGATGAAGTTCTGACATAAATACGACCCATTCGTAAGGAGAGTTTTGGTCCAACCATGAACTTGTGTCTACTCAAGAAACCTTATGCCTACAGTTGGTTTTGTGTTTCATTGTTTTCATGCTTATCCATTCAGTAGAAGAGGAGAAGGGGGGAATTCTAAATGAGAAAGCCTAAATCAGAGGTCTCTATATGCTTCTCTGAAGGAACAACCTCTTCTACTCTTAATAAGTTGGGATCCTTCTTTTGCCCAAAAATGAATAAGTGTTGATGCACAATCCTCTTTAAATAAATAAATAAAGGTGAAAGAAGAGAAAGACTTCCTACGCAGAGAGGTGAAGGAAGCAACTCCGTCGGGGTATTGTCCATGCCTTTTAGTAGTGGAGGAACACCAAAGATGAAAAATTATACTATGAAAATATTAAGCTTGCGAGCTACACTACCCTTCCCAACTCGAAACATTGTGATATCGTTGAATCTTATGTTGTGTTCAATCGAGAAGGCATAAAGGGGACCGTGTATATTTATGGGGTAAGTGGGGCATGATGAATCAATACTCCCTAAAGAACCAAGGCCCTGCACACAAAAATTTAACTGAGGCAGAGAAGCTTGAATTCTCCCTTTTGCATGTTGGGTAAAATGTCATCTTTTGGCATGATTAGCTGTTGCACAATGTGTACAATCCTATTCTAATGATTTCAAGGGTCTATCTTTTTTATATGAGTTGTTCTAACTATGTCAACATATGTCACACTCATTCAAAAAGTTCTAAGCACTCTTGCACAAGTGTCGTCACAATCGTCCCAAATTTTACCTTAAGTGTCGCACTTGTCGTAAATGGTCGTAAAGTGGTCACACAGAGGGAAATGCATTGTTCGTGTGTCTTGAGTGATCTATGTTGTTGTGTCATCAAGCATTCTAAGTGTGGGATCACAGTTGAAGTCTTATCATTGTTCACATCACTCTAACTGGTCTTACACTTAGCCATTTTTTAGAAGGCTTTCTGACTAAGACCTTGCCCCTTGACACTATGCAATGCACAGTTCCTGCTTCCTAGGACTATTGCACTGCGCAGTTTTTGTGCTCAAGCTCCGACCTTGACCTCTAGAATTACACAATAATTCCTCACAGCCCAAACTTCACTGCGCAATCACAAGCCCCAAGATCATCCCTTGAGCCTCTGAACTACACAATTGCATAGTAGACCTACCTCCATTGTTTCCAAAAACTGCAAAGTGTGTCCTCTTAGTGCTCATCCCCTCAACCTATCCCACTAACTCCCAAAATTGTTGAGTCTTGCCCCTCAATCCTCCCTGAAATGTCCACTGTGTAGTCTCCGAGCTCAACCTTTTCCCTAGCTGCTGGAATTGTGCATTGTGTAATCACTGAGCCCTGTCTTGTGACCTCTCACCTGGTTCCAGCTCAATTAATGGATCAAAATGCACTATCTTAAACTATGGTTTTTTCAGACTAATATCATCTCGTCGTGAGTGAATTACAGATGTAGGTACGCTATCACACCATGGCAAGATGATGAAGGAAGAGTTGAAGGGGGGAAGCTCGCTGAAAGGCACACCTGTAGTTGAATAAACAATTTAATCAATCAAGAGAAATATAAGGGACATCATTTGCAATTTCAACTCAAGACTTAAGATCATTGAAGATTCCATATCACCAAGTCGTACGGAGGTGAAAAGAAGAAGCAGACACTCAGCACTTTGCAAAAACAATGGCTTGATAATGCCACATCATCATCTAGTCCATGTCAGCAATGTCATGTTGTGTCATGTCGTGTCATGTCATGAGTAGTCACATGCCACACCTTCAGTGATGTAACATATGTTTCAGAAATATATTGTAAAGTGAAATTCCAAAGGACACGTGTGCAATACGAATAGTAATGTAAAGTTGAAAAGTCATAGGAAGTCAAACAGTCATGAGGGTATTCAAAGAGTCACAAGGAAGGGGAAGCATCACCCCTAGGTTATATATACTCCCTCATTAAAGAGACATATCAGTTCTTTTGAGGAGCAAGGAGTGGCTCCAATGCTCCATTATTGGAGCTAGTGACGTTCATTGAATACATGTGTCTTGGAACTTTTACTTGATAACAAAAGCCATCAAGGCCATCATGTTCTTCATGCATGGATTATGGATATTTGTAAGGCTATTTTATGAATTTTTGCTTTCATATGTGCCAAAGTAGTTGAACTATTTCAGTTATTTTGGTACTTATCATATTGAGAATGTGTTGTAATTGCTATTATAGTTATCACATCCTTGTGGACTATTCTGCAGGATATTAGCCACATCTTCCTCGTTACATTGGTTTCAATGACCATCACATCTTTGTGAACTATTACTCTTGATTTTACACAAACCCTTCTTGTTCATGTGTGTCTCTACTAGGGTGGTACTACTACCTCTCTTTTCAAGGCTCACTTCTCCTCCCCTCTACAATGAAAGAGCTTTGACACACATATGATCAAACACTCACCACGCACACCCCCTTGTTGTTTAAAGGCGCATGTTCACTCCTCTCTCTTCTTAACAGTTAGAGCCATGGCTAAAAATACATGGAAACTTGGTTGATATTCCGGATGGGACTCCTACTCCAAATGATATGACGTCTAATTGGGACTTCACATCAGGGAGACCCCTTGGTTGATAGATTGCCAGCACCATCAACAGAAGGGTAGGGTTCAATAGTATGGGTGTGTGGACATAATAAAATAGTGTTGATCAATCAATTCCATGGCCACGATCAATATTGCCCCAAGGCCTGAGTCTAAGGCTTCGATACCAATTGTAATCCCCACCAATTAAAATATACCCAATATGCACAATAAACATATTTTGCTACAAAGGCTTTAACTATGACCAACAATACAACACATAAGATAAATATTGATAATTATATGTATGTATGTAACCGAAACAAGAATTTATGGAGAATCGATAACTTTGAAGCATCGACTGTCGTTATTACACTAGATACAACTATTTCGAAATGCTACAAATGGGCTAGTTACAACATGTCTCTAGAGACTTGAGCCCATGCATCAAGGGAAACAAATTGTTCACCAAACCACTCGAGCTAAGATCCTTTGACTTGTTCAAAAAATTAGGACATGGGTTGGGCTTTGATCCACTTATGTGTGTATGAGTCATGAAACCATTTAATATGGTCTCTATAGGTGCAACCACATGTTCAAATATTACCTCAAGGCACTCCCATGGCTCCAGGGAAATCCCTCATGGGAATTGAACCTTGCCCAATGTTGAGAAACTCCTCTCTTTTCACCACCGGATCTAACCCCTTTGGGCACACAATGTTAAAAATTAATCGAAGTAAATATAGGTAAATAATAAATCATTTATAGGTAAATTTTATTTGTAACAGGTGTAAGAAATATGGAAAAATTTATGGATATAGAAAATAGAAACTTGAGTTATATATTATCTAAGGCTAATTAGCATTTGTTAACTCCAAACATGCAAAAACAACTCCAAAAGAATGGGAAACTAATAATTTGGGGTTAATGCTTCTCCCAATCATTCCCTTACTATAATATTCAAAGCCCTTGAGTCCTCTATCAATAATACTATGTCAATTGTCTATCATCACACTCAATATCCCCCTAATATTAGGTTAAAAACCTTACAACCAACTATGATATCCACTCCCAACCCTGATACCAGCTCTCTTCATTGATATGAAAATGGGGCACTAAAGGCTTCTTGTCAGCTTACAAGAACCTCTCCCACTTCCAAAGCTTAAATATTTCCCAGATCTTATGATTAACCAATTGGGAAAATATGTTTTAAAAGCCCTTTAAAGAATTATCACATTGCGCCCTTTTATCGCACTTGAGAAATTTTTTTTTTGAACCATGAAAAACAAGGTATAAAGGCAAAACTTTCATCGCATCCATGTATATATATATGTATATGTGTGTGTGTGTGTGTGTGTGTGTGTCACAACAAAGCCTTTTTATCGCATCTGGAGAAAACATATGGTTCATCGCATATATTTTAACCATTGCGGCCTTTTATCGCACTTGATATGAAAATGGGGCACTAAAGGCTTCTTGTCAGCTTACAAGAACCTCTCCCACTTCCAAAGCTTAAATATTTCCCATATCTTATGATTAACCAATTGGGAAAATATGTTTTAAAAGCCCGTTAAAGAACTATCACATTGCGGCCTTTTATCGCACTTGAGAAATATATGTTTTAACCATGAAAAACAAGGTATAAAGGCAAAACTTTCATCGCATCCATGTATATATATATGTATGTATATGTATATGTATATGTGTGTGTGTGTGTGTGTGTGTGTGTGTGTGTCACAACAAAGCCTTTTTATCGCATCTGGAGAAAACATATGGCTTATCGTTGTCGTATATATTTATATATATATATATATATATATTTATAAATATATTACAACAATGGAGTTCGTTATTGCATCGGGAAAAACCAAGGTTTAGCATTAAAAGACCATGGCTTTTTGGAACTGCGACAGCGATTAGCACGAGTTAACGAGGGCCATTGGTTGAGCGCACTGATTAACGGTCCAGATAAACTACCATATCGCATTGTGGGGGACCAAACAGAGGTCAAACCGTGTGCACGTTGAATACCTGCCGACCGTAGGATCGAGGGACCACCTCATCCGACAGATATCGGGCGCAAAGGTAATCGGGCATTAACTCAGAGATCGGACCCGAACTTTTATGGACTGGGAGTTTATAAACCCCATCGGGTCCGTAAGGATTGTTAAGAGTTGGGCAAGTTGTCCGCCCGAAATCGCCAGGGACCGTCGAATTTACTAAGCGTAGATCAACGACAGAGGATTGTCGATCAGATTTGTTTGTGCAGAGGAAGATCTAAGCCGTCGATCTGGTGGCAGAAGACTGACGATGGAGATTTACTCGCATCGCAACATGGCCAAAGGAAGCTCTTACGGGGGCTCGAGACATTGTGATATGCGATCGTCAATCGCCATATCGCATCGCAGCAATACAAAGGAGCGGGCGATATGCGACATGCGATACACCTAGACCCAATAAGGATTATAGGTCGGGTTTAAATAAATTTGAAGTCCGGTTTCTTTGGATTTCTTTGTATTTCCCCATGTGTTGAGATATGGCCACATGCAATGCGATAAAACAACGGACCCGATAGGTTTATAGATGTGACTTCATATCTTTTGAAGTCTAACTTGGTTGGATTTTCCATGTTTTGTAGTGTATTTCTGTTTTTAAACAGAGAAGCGATTCTTTGGGATTTTCACCCACGCTGGTCCTTTCCATTTGGAAACAGGTGGCCACCATACCTGAAAGCATTTTGCAGTGATTGTTTAACGCTCAAAATGGATTTGAACGGACAGCGGCCGAGAGCCAGAGAGCCCGAAGAGGGATACAAACCGACAGCGCCGATAGGCTTAAAATGCCATCCGATGACAGAACAAGGAACTGGCAGAGAGCGTAGAGAGTTTTGGAGTTACTTGAGAGGTCAAGTGAACCAGAGAGCTCAATTGACAGTAGTGAAAAGTTGCCAAGGTCGTTAGAAGGTTGCCAAGAGTCGCTTGGAGGTCAAGCAAACTACAGAGGCATGCAAAGGCCGAGAGAAGCTTAGAGAGAGCCAGAGCCAAAGCCAAAGCCAGAGCTAGAGCCAAGAGCCAGAGCCAAAGGGAGAGACAAGAGTGAGAGCTAGAACCAGAGCCAGAGAGCTCACAACAGACTTCTAAGAGCCATGGAGCCGTAGTGAAGTTGCAGAACAACAAAGAGATCAAATGATCCAGCTGTTGCTGGTGTCCAGAGTGTGCTGAAGATAGAAGAAGGCTTTCTAGAGACAATTAAGAGAATTCTGAGGGAGTAAGAGAAACCAGAAGCTCATAGCACTAACTGAAGGAGTCAAGTCTAGAGAAGTCTAGATCTGTCTGCAGAGTGAGGATAGCCAAGGGTAAGATGGCATTCTAAACACATAGGTTCAGTGTAAACCAATGGAGTTGAACGTGGAGCTTGTAAAATATTTCAGCGATAATCCCAAAGAGCCTAGTCGAGTTGACTAGTGCTCAAGGAGATGTAGCCTAAGATATCAGGGTGAACTCCATATTATATTGTTGTTATGTGTGATTGCTTATTGCTGCATTGCATTTGCTGCTTTGTTTGCTGTTATCTGTTTTTATTTCAGTCTAGGCAAATCAACTTAAAGCACATAAACAGTTTAAAAACAAACACAAGCATACACCTATTTTCAAGCACTTTTTAATTCCGCAATTGGTTAATCATAAGATCTTGGGAATATATAAGCTTTGGAAGTGGGAGAGGTTCTTGTAAGCTGACAAGAAGCCTTTAGTGCCCCATTTTCAGATCATTCATCCCCTTAAAACATTCCTCCCTCCATTGGCATGGATGACTCCGAGTGTCATTCACGAAAGGATTATTGCATGCTCTAACCCCATTTGTTTAATTAATTGATTATTTTTTAAACAAAATGTGTAAGGATTTGTATTATTAAAAAGAACGGATTACAAGGCAAAAACCTTTACATATTCCAATCTTACTTGAAAGTTTGAAATTGATCATGGAGGCTCAATCCAAACCCTCAAGTGAGTTCCCCATGACACAAAAATTACAACCCCTTCCCAACCAACTTTTTTTCCAAAAAACCTCCAATATCCAGACACATTTACATTCCATTATTCACTATTTTATTTTGATTTAATTTGAGTTCTTATTTTTATTGGAGATGAATCAATTGACTGCTTATTTATATCATGTCCTTTCATAGATAATGTATGGTCGGCTATCATAAATAGTATTGGGGAGTCACTAGAATATGGAAAGGGGCATCATTCTAGGAAGTATGGAAAACCTGGTGGGGCCAGATACCACAAAAATACCTCAAAAATTCCTCCCCCCCCCCAGTCTATTGGGGTATATGGAACACCAAGAACAAAAATATCTTAAAAAATAAACCTTCTATCCTAGTCCATGTGGTTGCCAAATCTTTGCCAAATTATGATTTAATTCTTAGGAAAGAGGGCTCTCACTCCATCATGATTATTAATGTTGAGGACGTGGCCATAAGCTATCTCTAGGCTTACTTCAATGGTGCATTTGCTGATAATGGAAATTGTGGTAGGGGGTTGTGTTATTCTTCCAGGAATATCATTTCTCAAGTTGCAAAGTAGATTAGGGAGGGGTTCCAATAATTATGCGGAACTTCTTAGCCTCAAAATTATTTTATTGTTTGCAATAGAAAAAGCCATTCTCTCATTATTTATATATATATAGATATATATGATTATTCGATGATTGTTGTTAATTGGTTTAATGAGTTGCAACATTGTCACATTCACATACTCAAGCCCATTATGGAGGACGTTTTACATCTTAAACAACTTTTTAATCAAATTTCTTGTCAACACATTTATAGGGAGCAAAACAAATATGCATACACCCTCTCTAAGGCCAACACTACACAAGCTTTAGGAGTATGGAAGATCAGTGAGCAGAAGAAAGATGTCACATATGAGCATTTCCATAGACCCTTCACTGAAGGATTGCAAATATAAGCCTTGTGTTGAGTTTTTTGAGTGATGTTTTCTGATATGGACAGATCTGAGCAGGCACTTCTTAAAGCTTCATTATAAATGTCAACGACTATTTCAGTTTTTGTTAGTCATCCACAATGACAATTTTGTTTCTATACCTTAGTTTCAGTGCTAATACTTGTATCTATGTACTCTATGTTGGACATCATTGCTGGCGGTTTATTTGAACTATGTATAAAGGCAAAAATTGAGTCAAACCTGTGTTTTCTACAGATTTCGACAGACCATTCTTTGGCAAGTGTTCATTGTTTTTCTTGAAGTCTTCCTTATCCACCTAATATGCCCAAGAAGTTGCCTTTCCAACATTATTCCTTTTAGTTTCCAGAGGGGATCCGTTTTCCATGAGGGTTTGTTGCTATTCCACTTTCCTTGAGTTCAGAGAATCTTCAGTGGGATGCAATTTTTCCTGATTGAATTTTGTTTCCTATGATGCATTTTCTTTGGTAATATCAGTTTCTAGTTTATCTTCTAGTTATTTATTATCCTGAGGCTCTTCCTCTTTGTATATTGTACATTTATCTCCTTAAGTTCCTTCCCACCATTTAGACCTTCGGTATTTTTTTATGATCTTTATTGCTCTAATGCTTGGGGTAGTTTCTTATTACAGCATTGTTTCATAGCACTCTCTACATCAGAATGAAACATTTTCGTAGTTGATCTTTTGGGCGTAGACATAATTTAGAGCCATTAAATTGATCTTAGCAAGAAAATCCTTATTAAAGTCCATCTACACACAAATTCAAGCATAAGTAGTTTTACATTAAATTCTCGTATCTGGGCTGTGACAAAAAAGCTTTCTAAGAGCATTCCCAATAGAGGTTAATGATTGGAGATACCAAAGATGCAAGGGTAGGTTCAAAAGCCTTACCCAAACTAGAGTTGTGGGGATTAATGTCATTGTCGGATCAAAGGTGGGAGACCAGGGTTGCATGAAGAGACAAACACTACCCTAGAACCACAACTCGGATTGACAAATGGCCTTCTTGTCCTCAATATTGTCGAAAACAATAACGAAAAAAACCTAAGCGTTGGGATACATATTCAAATCATTTGTTAAACAAGGTTTCCATGTCTTAGGGATCCATTTATGCAGATCCATCAGTTGCGGCCAAAATCCATTAAACCTGTAAAACAAACCTTGCGTCTGAAAAAAACTTCTTAACACTGAAAGCTTCCTCATCCTAAGGAACATAAGGGAAGTAACTTCTTGAACTACCAGGAGGCCAGATATGAATTTCAAAATGGCTATATGAAATCAAAGAAGAGCTTGCTTGTCTAACAACCATTCCTGCAAAAGAAACTAGCAAAGAAATCCATGTGATACATCGGTCAACTAGGAAAAAACCCGTAGCTGCCGAAAAGGTTTTCAAAGCTCTACCCATCTCCTCAAGAATTAATTAATTGATATTTGATTAGTTAGTGCACTTTAAATTTTTTTTCACATCTATATTAACTAAATTATTTTAGAGTGCATCTTATGATATATGCATACATATACATATCTAGATAAAACAACCTAAATCCACCTTAACTTTGGATCTACCAAGAAAGAGGGATCTAATATCTTTTCACTCAAAAACGAGTTTGCATCTTGAGAGATTTGATCCCTCTAGGTGCTTCGCAGATCAAGAGTTAAGATGGATGGATCTAGGTTGGTTTAATTTTAAATCTAATGATTTAACATGAACATTTCTCTATACCAAATTGTAAAACACCTCTTAACAAAACTAATTTTACACAAAGAATTAAAACCAACCCCTTTTTCAAAAAGATAATTCCAGAGCAATTAAAATTTACATCTTAACTCTAAACTTACATCTTAATTCTAGCTTAATTAAAATTTCCATCTTAAATTTCCATTATTATATTAATAGATGGAGGTTCGAATATTAATACCTATGCGTCTCTAAATCTAGATTTATCTTTTCACATTTACATAATAAAATTACAAAATCACCATATAAATGATCAAATAACAAATAGCATCATGAAAAAATAAGTAACAAATCACATGGAAAAAAATAATACCTATCTACATTTATACATATGATACATATTTCCATTCTGTAACTAATTGCATAAATTTTACATAAATTTGAACAAATCTATAATTCTTGTCTTTATTGGAAATTTAGTAACTTTTCAAGTATTTAAATACACTATTAATTTCCTTGTTGACTTAGTACTTAATGTTGTAGATTTACGAGTTGAAAGTTTTTAAAAAATCACCAAAATTTCTAGAAGCAATGAGATATAAAATATTAACTCTCAATGAGTTCCACATTAAACATTAAGTAAAATGAAAAATAGTAGATTTTTGTTATTTGAGGTGAAGTGAAATTCCAACTAAAAAAAAAAAAAAAAAAAAGTTTCAAATATAATATTAATTAGCAGAAAATACTAAATAAAATGAAAGGTAGTAGAAAAAATTTATCTGGGTGAAATGGAATTCTAAGGTTGAATGAAACTAAACAACTCAACTAAGGTAAAAAAAAGGTAAGTTTCTGCAGAGTTAATAAATAGTAAGATTTGAGTGCCCTTCTTCCTTTTTTGGCAGAGGCATGAGAGTGATAATGATGATGATATCAAGATGGTTGTGGCGGTTTCTTTTTTCTTCTTAATAAAAAGCCTAGGAAAAAATTAATTTTTTCTTCTTAATAAAAAGCCCAGGAAAAAATTAATTTGAAACTTCCGTTATATTTAGCCACTTTTATCTTCTGATTTTTCTTTACTTCATAGGCCTCTAATTTTTCTATGAAATTTTGATAATAGATCATTATATTGATATTAATACACATATACATTATATGTTTTAATTATTTTATTTAACTGACTATTAACATTTATATGTTAAATTTTACGAATATTTAAACCTATATATATCTATTCCCCTTATCTTGAAGACTTAAAGTCAATGCCTTCCAAAAAGAGAATCTAAAATCCTCTTATAGACGAGATTCAAAGAAGGAAACAAACGAAAATTTTGGGAACATACTTTGTGTGTAAGTGTGATGTGCTCTCAGCATGGCGGATTCTTCCACCCGTGTTTCCTTTGAGACTTTTGTCAACCTCTTCATCGTTTTAAAAGTATGACTTCATCATTTTAAAAGTATAATGTGTGAAATAAGATAGAAAAAATATCAACGTTGCATATAGATTATATATAATAAAATATAAATATTATATGTTATATTTTTGTGTGAGGTAATTTATAATTTAGTATTTGTGTTTAGAGTTGTTTTACAGTTTAATAAAAAAGAAATGTTGAAATGTTGTGATATATGTTACATTTAAAAATAATATTATATTAACAAATTAAAATAATACTCTGGATGCGGGTGACGGGATAGATGTAAGCGAGGAGCCACATGGAAGCCATGTGCTACCCCGTGTCCAAGCTCAGCATTAAATTCATACCTCGCTGCCATGGAATTTCATCACAGGGAAGGCGGCAGGCATTCAATGCGGGTTATGTCACAATGGAGAGTCTGCAACTTGCAGCTGAGGCGATTTGGGTTGATTTTAAGGGAGGTCGGCAGAGACATGGAGCACAGTCATTTGTCTGCAGCATCCTCGTCCAGGTTTCTAGTTTTGTGGGAGACGTTTGCGGGATTATCTCTGATTGCTGTGTGGGCACCGTTCGGAAGAGGCTCTGGACAGTGGGGCGCAGAGCCATCTCTGCACCTGCATCCATATCTGCCCCTGCAGCCATGTTCCGTCGAAGAGGTCCAGCTCGTAGAAGGCCAGCTCGCCCTCCAGCTTCACGACCAAGGGTTCAATGCTGCCGCTGCCATTGCCACAAGGGAATTCAGGCCACCCCCATTCAGGGCAGCCAGTTCCTGGACTCGGGCGATTCTGAGGCTGAGCCAACCCCTGCACCCGCATTCGGGTTTGCCATCTTCTCTTTTGGCAGCACGCGGGACAGGCCCCGCATCAATGCCCACGTTTCAATCCTTTTTCTCGAAGAATCTCAAGACGAAGATGGAGGTGCGAGCAACATGGAGAATACCCCAGTGGGAGGCCAGGGAACGGAAGAACAAACACCAGCGGAGGCACCTGGGCAAGCTCCCAAAAGCCCTCAGGCTCAGGAAGCTACGACCTCCAAGGAAGAAGCTGAGGAGGACTGGGACGCTCTGCGGGAGAAATATGGCTGGTGCGAAGTGGTTGAGGAAAAGCCTCCCGAATAGCCCTCAGCTGGACCACCTCTTCCTCGCCCAGCGCTGTTCAGGTTTTGTTCTGGTTCTCTCTGGTTCTGACTATGTCTATGGCTATGTTTTTGTCTTATCTGGTCCAGGTCCAATACGTCTGATGACCCAGTGTGGGATGTTCATGTTTTGTTCTTATGCCCCTGCGTGAGCAGTTCTAGCCAGCTTTTGTGCCCATGTGTGGGCGGTTACAGTCAGATATCGTGCCCCTGCGTGGGCGGTTCAAGGCAGCTATCGTGCCCCTGCCTGGGCGGTTTCAAAATAGTCGAGGTTTTGTCTGTGTCTCAATGGTTCATTTTGAATGTCTCAGTATAGCAGTAAGGCCCCTGCGAAGGCATGTTCTGTTCTGTGAAAACCAAGCCCACAGCGCCACTACTAGCCTTGGGCACAATGTCATCCTGGATGTAAATTTCTCAATGTATATAATATAGTAGCTAGTTTTACAGAGAAAAAAAAACAAATTAAAATAATAATAATAAATCAAAATCTATTGTAAATAAAATATTACAATTTTAATTTTATATCAATTTTTAATTATTTTTTTTTATTAATTGAGTAAAATTAATAGGCAATTGAAATATTTTATTTATTGCTACTTTTGATTTTTTTGCTTCTTTTTTTTTTAATTTGTTAATGTAACTATTATTTTATTATTTTTAAATGTACATCTCCTTCACATTGAGCTATAGAGCACCTCTCAAACCAATAATTAAAAATAAATAAATAAGTAGTACCTTTACTATTTAATGTGGAGTTTACATATGACATTTAAAAATAATATTATTAATATTGCATGATATGTAATTCATGCTATAATCAATTGACATGTAATATTTAAAACGAAAATATATTAACAAGAGTGACATGATAACATGCTATTTTTTTTGTATAGATAAATTTTGTACATATAACCTAAAGAATTTAATGGAATTCTATTTAATATTGTTTTTTTTTTCTATTTTTAATTCAAGTTAAACAAAAAAAATTTATGAACATTTTGATTATAAAAACATTTAGTTCATTTTATGATATTAAATATTAATAATTTATTATGGTTAATAAAGTTGATTGCATCTATGATTTTTGAAGCAAAACATTTCATTTTTGACAAGTTGGTGGGAATTCTAAGGAATTTGAGTCTAAGTTTACGAGTATGTCAAAAAAAATCATGAGTCTAAGTTTACGAGTATGTCAAAAAAAAATCATGACTAAATTTTTTATAGCTTTAATTAGAGATAGAGCATTTAGAAACGTTTGACACGAAAAAGTAAAAATGGGTGTAATTGAAAGTGAATTTTGGAAAACTAAAATGTTAGCAATAATAATAAATTAACATAATTATATTAGGAAAAGTGTAAGTAAATGTAATCAATATATAAATTGATATTTATTTTTATATGATGTAGTTTATATATCATTTTTTTGGATGCAATTGCCTTAAAAAAGTTATTGATTTATGACCATTTCTATGAGAGGTAGTCGTAAAAGACTAATTTCTCACGATTTTTGAATAGTCTACTTAGCACTCATTACATTGGGTGATGCTCACAGGGGTTGAATCCCAAAAGAATTGAAAATCCCAAAAGAATTGATATCTAATATAATGCACTGGGAAAGACCCTCAATACTTAAATGATGTAATTTGTTATTTTATATATATATTTTTTTTTTTTTTTGAAATTGTAGTTTAAATGTGTTTTCATTAGATTTTCAAAATATCATAGTTTACAAAAAGATCTCGAGAATCCTCACTCTCTGTGAGATTGGGCTCAAGAATCCTCGCTCTTTGTGAGATTGGGCACTGGAGCATACCAATGAGAACAAATTATATACATTATTTCTAATAAGTGTTAAGGCCTTAGCCTACTAACATAGACACAAAAAGAAGCCTAAGTTGACAACAGATGTCAGGGAGGGGGGTCGGGAGGCATTGTAGGGGGAGCTGCGAAATACCCAACACAATCATGAATGTGGAAGTAGATGTGTTCCACTCGAGCTTCCAAGCTGCGAAGATGGTCATTAGTACATTAGTGACTACGCCAGAGGTTGTCCAATTGCTTCGGGATTTCACTCTGACTGCGCTGAATATCTGTGAGATACACCACAATCTCATTGCGGTCCTCATACCTATGGTCCCTCAAGATATCGATATCAAGCTTAAGGTTGTCCAATTACTTCAGGGTTTCACTCTGTTGTACTGAATATCTGTCAGACACACCACAATCTCATTGCAGTCCTCATACCTATGGTCCCTCAGGATATCGATATCAAGTTGAAGGTGGTACAACTGCTCTGCGATAATGTCCAATGAGATCAAGGCTTGGTTGGAAAAATAGCCTCAATGTCTTCAGTTTCTTGACTAGCCGAATTAGCGGAAGATGAAGAGTGCTCAAGCTCGGGACAACCAACTTGAGCTTGCTGACCCCTCCTTCAGCGAGAATCCACATATTAAAATCAACAATAGACGACAGAAAACAACATGAAAAAATCATAGAAGACATTGTATCCCACGTGCAAAAGACGCAACCAAACCCAAAACCACAAAAAAAAAATCTAAAACCAAATTGCCACCCAAAGAGGCAAACGAATCTAAAACCGTCCAAAAAAACCGTGTACCCAAACTCTAGCGTCGAAGTCCGTGTCTCCGAAGAATCCATTCCCGTCATTTGAGCCATAACAATAGGGTCTATTGATGTGGTTATAGAGTATCACCATCAGCCCAAACTCTCCCAACTCCGCGCCTGCTCACTTAAAAGGCGTCCATGAGTGTCAGGTCAAGAAAATCTGGGTTGTTGAAGGCCATTACGGCCATCGTGTCACTCACCTTCAACTGTCAGGTTTCATTCACGGGGCTAGTGACTAGAAACGTGGGCCACGTGAGGTGAATGCATTTCCATACCACGAAGAAATGGTGCCCGCCTATTAAGCGCCTGTGTGACCATGGGCTGCAAATTTGATACCCTTATACCTCCAACTTCGTCCACGATCCACGGAGATATTACTACCAGAGTCCCTGACCGAGCAGTCTCTGCGTACATTTAATGTCAATTAAAATGTTACATTTTTCAACAAAATATTGATTACCAATAAAATGAACACACTTTTGAACAAAACATTGATGGTCATTATCCAACCTGCAACTCTTTAAATGCCATCTAGTTTACTGCCACTACATTGGGTTGTAGCCCTAATGTGGCAGACCAATGCTAGCCGCGTAGGTAACCGCAAACCCAAGTCCGAACAATTTTTTTTGTCCGACAAAAATATTTGATTTACAGTTAAAAAAACACAAAGCAACGGATCGTATAGTTCATGCAGTGACATGAGAGTGAAAAAATATTTGACTATTAACCATAAATAATAATAAAATAAGAGTGAAAAATTATTTTACTATTAATTATAAATAAAAAAAATTTAATTTACGTATTAAACCAGTGAGTTGTTTAGAGTCTGATTTTTCGGAAGTTTTTTTTTATGGTTTTTTCCGGTTTAATTTCTCTAAAATTGGGTAAATTTTTTTTGAAATCACAAGTTTGATAGGTAATTCCTGCACAATCCAAGTGCCTTATGGATTTTTCATGGTGTTGAATCCATATATAAAGTTAAAAAACCAGTTTAAATAACACACCGGCACCTCAAATTTTTTGGCCGGCACCGTAAAGTCCATAAAAGTCTCACTAAAGACAACTCCTTAAACAAGTGCTACATAGTAGCTAATACTTGCGGATCAATTTAAATATAGCTAAATTAATGTAAAAATAGTGAATTCGAGTTAGTTTTAAGATTTAGAATCCGTCAATTTAGATTTTATTGGTAAATTGAGGTATTTGTTATTTGTAAAATCCATTTATGGTTCGAATAATTTTTTAGTTAATTATTAATAGTTTATCTTACTGTATTTGTTTATGAATAATTTTATTTATTTTGGACTAATAAAATTTTAAATTAATTTTAAATATTAATAACAAATAATAAAATTCAATCTATTACATTAAATCATGGAGAATCTGCAAAAAAAAATTGGTAAAAAACAAAATAATATCCAGTAAAAAAAAATTAAATGTGTAATACCATGTGCGTTGTAGATATAAAAATATTAATTTAGATCTAGCTCAACGTTTTATTAGTTTTTAAATCAAGATCTATTCAACAAAGATAATTGATGAAGTTATTTGTATACTATATAATGTTAATATGAATTTGTTATTAGCAATTTAGATTTCTTGTATTTATGAATTTTTATTATTTAAAGCAAAATTGTTAGCATGGTCTAATTTCAACTATTCACTGACTACATTGGGTCACTATTATTGTGCTTTATGTTAATGGTTTGAAGTTATTTATGTCAATCAAGACTCTTCCTTAATGATAATTGTGAAAGTCCAAAAATATTATTAAACTTATAAAAAAGACTATCTCTAAAATTTGAATATTAATTATAATAAAAATATAGTATTTAACGTATTGTCATGTTTAATGACTCTTCATACTCAATATTAAAGAGTAAAAACAAAGAAAAACCTAGTCATTTAAAAAAAACCACTATGTAATAAAATAACATAAACATAAAGAAACAAGAAGTTGAGAAAAAAATTATATAACGAATTTATAATTATAAATAATTTACAACTTAGTTTAACATAAAATAGATATGGTTGTTATGTAGCAGCAAGATCTACCATCATTGAGAAATTATGGTTAATAAACCGTTATCAATACAAAGAGCAAAGAAAGAGAATAGTGAAATAAAGAGAGTGGCGAAAATAAATTCATGTAAATAGACAGTAATTTTTTTTTATTGAATTACCCATTTGAAGGTGCCTAATGATAATGGAAATCTATTATAATTTAAATGGTAATGGGTGGAAACTATAAATGGCAACTATCTTTTGATCAAGAAAAGTTTTCTAAAAAGGAAAAATGGTTAAAATATTATTGAATATCGAATAATGATATACTAGAAATACAAATTTTTTAGAATTTAAGTATTAATTGATGATGTGAGACACCATCCTTGCTGGTGAATTAGTTCGTAACAAAAAAAGTGAAATATATTCCTCATTTAATTTGCCACAGGGGCTTCAGGCACAAAGCTTGGTCTTGTTGAGTCTCTTCTCTGTGACCAATACACGAACTTTTACACCAACCTCTGGACTTTTACACTCTAACGTCCTTCACATGGCCTCCTGCCTTTAACAGACTAGTGTTCGTCAGACCTTGGCTAGTGTTCCTCAGACCTCGGCGAATGTCAAGCAAACCTCTTGTCTCACAAATACTACCTCAATAGACAATATAACATGGGCGGAATAATAGGAAAGTACTCGGATGAAAGTTCAACTCATATATGGATACTTATATTATTTATGAAGATTTTTTTCAACTCATAAATGGATGCTCATATTATTTATGAAGAATTTTCTTACAAATTTTCAGAGAGAGATTCCATACCTCATTATCAGACTGCTTAGGCTTTTATCAGATGTTGCGACTTGACAAGCAAGAAGTTATCTGAAGGCTTCCTGGCCTTTGGCAGACTCTGTCTCAGAACTTTAATCTCTAAAACACACTTGACAGACTTCAATCCTAAGAATCCGACCACTTTAGGTTCTCACCAGAGCTCTCACTCTGATGCGCAGGCTTCTCAAATCTGAACTCTAAGGAGATGAAAGCAAGAACTTTCTTCTCAGACTCAAAACTAAAAACCCAAAACTCACACTCACACTCTGGATGCCTTCAATGAGCCTAGCTCTCTCCTTATATAGGAGATTGAGGAAACCAGCATTCGACAATCTAGCAGACATATTTGGTACTATCCCCCATTAGTCATTGAGATGTGGGTCAAATCCCACCAAAAGTGGGAGAAGTGCTCCAAGTCTCATGACTGTAAAAGAATCTTCGTACTGGTTTACACAATGGATGATTTGAACAAATCCCACGGAAAACTTTACACTGGTTATTGCTTTAAATTATAGAAAGATAAGATATTTACATAGTGGAGACTTTTAAACACTAAATACCACGAGAAAACTGGTCATGTACAATCTTGTGACCAGACATCATTTTTACATAGTGGATGGTTTTTAGGACAAGCCCACAAGAACCTTCATTAGTCTCCCAAAGGTGTGGTCCCTGGAAATCTTATCTTGGAATATCTACATGAGTCCCAAGCCTTTGTATATATCCTTTGTACAATCATTGGATTCCTTATAACAATTTGGTGCTTTATCTTGATCATGACTAACCATTCATGGTGTTTTTTCATAATAGAACTAAGAATTTGATTGTCTGGGTAATTATTTAAATCCCCAATAGTCTTACAAGGAGTGTGCCAACACTTAGTTAAGAATCCATAATTATTACATTCTAGTTGGAAATCTGTTGGGAAGAAGAGGGGGTCCATAGCTATCTTGTTAATACCAAAATCAACCCACCATTGTTGAAGCCATTCACACTGTCTCAGTCTTTGTGTAGTCCATGTAGCTCCAAATTTTACTCTGGTGTAATGAGTTTCATCCTTTTCGTCTACATTCATAATGTCCCACCATACTTTTTGGTAGTTTGTGAAATTATAAATAGTATTTGGAAAGAGAATGGTTGGATCACCTTGTGGCCACATTCTAGCCACATCATACCAACCTGACCATCTGGTTCGATTAATAGCAAGAAATTTATTGAAGACTCTTTTTTGACTACTTCCTTCTGTCAAGATTACATTGATATCCCAAAAATATTTGCTTAAGGATTCTTCAGCTAAATGAGCAACTAACATACTCCATTGATACACCATATCATGTATCCACTTACTGCCTTTGGGGTAGATCTTTCTTTTTGGTACTAGATGTTGTATGTCGGTATGAGATTGTAGATTTGCATCTAGTATCTTTGTATTTCTTAGCTGCCATGTAGGTTTCCACCTTGTACAGTATTCTTCCCAACTTTTTGTTTTAGGAATGCCTCTTAGAATTTATGTATGCTGGGAAGGATCCCATTCTGTCACTATCACCATGACATTATCTTTCTAACTGAGGTATTCTCTACTCAAGAAGTCAGGTAAACAATTATTTTCTCCTTTAATGTGTTCGACTTCAAAATCGAAATTTGCAAATAGAGCCTGCCACCTTGCAAACTTAGCTTCTCCAGGTTTCTTTATGTCTTTGTTGAGGACCTTTTTTAGTGTAGAGGCATCAATCCTTAAAAGAAACTTCTTATGGATTAAGTGGACATCAAAATTTTCAATGCAATTCCATGCTGCTTTGACTTCCTTTTCTATAGTAGAGTAGTTCTTCTCAGATGGGCTCCAGGTTCCTGAGACAAACTGGACAACTTGTTCTTCTCCTTCCTTCTTCTTCTTTAGAATTCCTCCCCACCCCATGTGGTTGGCGTCTGTTTCAACAATTTTGAAAGAATTTTCATCAGCGATATGAAGAATAGGGAGAGTTTTTACCTTATTTTTTATTCATTTGATGGCTTATGTGTGTGCCTAAGACCATGGTTGTGGATGTTTTTGTAACCTTTGATTAAGTAATATTCCGTCTTTGGCACAATCTTTATAAAAACTGCTCACGTAGTTCAAGCATCCCAAAAATCTCTCCAGCTGAGTTTTGTCAGTGATAATATCAAGAAATTTATCAGCAAATTCTAGAGCATGCTTTTGTAGAGTGATTTGCCCATCTGTGATTGTGTGGTCTAAGAATTTGATACTTGTCTGAAAGAGTTCAATCTTTTTCTTGTTGAGAACCAACCCATTATTTTTTACCAATTGTACAAATTTATGAACATGCTTGAAGTGTTCATGGACATTTTTAGAGAATATAAGAACATCATCAATATATACCAATAACCAATCAAAATATGGTTTGAAAATCGTATCCATAACCTTTTGGAATTTGGAAGGAGCATGCTTTAGCCCAAAAGGCATCACATTCCATTCATAGTGTCATGCTGAGACACTGAAAGTTGTTTTAAATTTATCAGATTCTTGGATTTCCATTTGCCAAAAACCTAATTTCATATCAAATTTGGAAAATACTTTAGCCTTTGCAATCCTTTCTAGGAGATTCCCTTTACGAGGAATAGGGTAAGTATAATTTGAAAGAACAATGTTTAAAAGTTTGTAGTTTATGACTAATCTTGGAACTCCCCTTAACTGTTATGAATGCTTATTGACATAAAAGCCATAACAGTTCCAAGGACTGTTGGATTCTCTGATTAGCCTTCTTTCTAACAGGCTTTCTATTTCCTTTTGACATAGATCTTTGTATTCTTTGTTCATAGGAATTGCTCTGCTCTTGCAAGGTTTTCCTTCATATTCAACCTTATATGGCAGTTCCACACAATGTTGTTTCCTATGCCAGAAAATGTTTGGTTCTTCTGCACAACATTCTTTTTCTATCTGTGATTTCAAATTTGAGATCTTTTGCTTGATTATAGGACTCTGTAGATAGTCTCCTATTTTCATGGTAGTCTTTAGTTCTTTGAGCTCTTCTAGTTTATCTTTGGCTTTCTCAATTTGCTCCATTACCTGTACCATAGTGGATACCCTTGGAGTAGAAATAAAAGGCAACTTGATTGTTTGCAGCTTATCATTTGAGCTTGGTACAGATATAAAGTAGCCAACCTTTCCATTTTTCAGTCTGACTGATCTATGTGGCTCTACAGCAGCCAAAAATACATTTCCTAAGATGCAATCAATAGGAATGTCAACAACAATAAATTCTAGTTTTATACAATGTTCTTTGAAGCAGATAGAAGCCTAAGGAACTTCATACAATAAGTCTTCGTTCCTTGACCCAATTACCTATATGAAGAACTTTACCCAGTAATTTGTAGGTATTATCTTAAGTATTTTCTTTGAATTTAGTATATTGACTTCTGCTCCTGAGTCAATAAGTGTCTTTAGGGAAAACATTTCACCATTTATACAAATATCCAACATAACATGATGTTGTTGATATTGGATGGTCATGACTCTCATATCTCTTAAATCCATAAAGTCATCCCTCTTTCCTTCAAAGATTTAAACATTTGGGTTGGTAATATATTCATCATTTTCCTCTTCAGGTGCTTTTCCTTTCTCCAACTCAGAGACCTTTGTTTTTAGGGAGGCAATTTCTTTCTTAAGATGATGAATCTCTTGGCCAACTTCCCTATTGTTAAGGATCTAGCCTTAGATTGTTGTTGGATTCTTTGGAAGGGTCTTGTAATTCTTTCAAAAGAGGCATCAATGAATAATGCTTTGGATTCAAATTTTGAAGCGCTTTTACTACTGCTTCCTTGGCTTTTGTGCATGGTACTCAAAAAAGTTTCAAGTAACTTTTCTTTCAGTTCCCCTTCTTCTAATGTTTTGATTTGAGCAAGTAACTTTGTCTCTACATCATCTATGGTCTACGCCATGAGAACCTTTTCTTTTGGTTTAGAGACAAAGTCTTCATCAAAAGAGCTTTCTGATTCAATACTTGATTCACATTGGCAATTTTCTGAATCAGTACAATTGCATTCATTCATGTGCATATTCAATTCTTCGTCATAGCATTCTGAGGAAGAATATTAAGAGGATTCTAAAGTTGAGCAGATTTGTTGTTGTTGTATTTGTTCTCTATGTGAGGAGTTGGGGCAATTTTCAAACTTGTGGTTTTCAGAACCACGTTTGTAACACATGATTAACACCATGCTTTCTATTTTTACTGCTCTCTTTTTGTTTGCTACTTTGAAAGATTTCTTCCCTCTGTTTTTCTTAGATTCATCTGGCAGGGGGCAACGGTTTGAAGCGTGCCCTGGTTGACCACAGAGCCAACAAGTCAGTTTATTCCACTGATCTTTTTTCTATGTTTGTAGACGAATATCCTTAGTTTCATAATAGTGTGTCTTTGGGACATACTTATAGTACCCTTTCCTGGTTCCTTTTATTTTATTTTGTGGATATTCTCAGTGCCCTTATCTTCTTACTTTCTTGGCCTTCTTTTTGAATTTTATTCTTCTTATTATGGGGTCATCTATAGATAGGCCATATCTACTATAGATGGATTTACTATCTGGTAGTTTTGACAATTTTTGTAGTGATTTATTTACTTTCATGCTTGTGCATAATCCTACAAGAACTTTGGTTATGATATTGTATATTTCTCCCCAAGTAAAGGATTCAAAAGGCATTTGAAAAACATCTCGCTGTCTGAGATAATCAACAAATTTTGAAGGCATAACTGCTAAGTAAACTTGTTTCCATAAGATGTTTTTACTATCTTTGACCTCATATATTCTTCGAATCCAATCCCTATGAAAGTCTTCATATTGGGATATTTTGCTACATTTAATATACATGAGAATCATCTCATGCTTATTTGCAAGTTCAATTTCTCCTCCACACTAATGTTCTAAAATGAATGAGGTTAATGCCCCAATCATGTTGCTTTGTGGGTTAATGCCCCAATCATGTTGCTTTGTGGGTTACTGCCAGCATTATGGATGATATCTCCCCTTTCATCCTTCAAGATTTCATTTTCCATTTTTATTACTAATGCTAGTGATGACTCTATTTCCCACCATCTTAATAAGGTTCAAGTGAAACCTTGAATGATAGATTTACAAGATTCTATTTCATTCTTCCCTTTAAGGCATATAAGCTTATATTCAATAAACATTAGGTCTATCATTTGTCTTATCTTAGCAATACTCAGATTGTCAATATTCCACTCTCTGTGTGATTCAGGATGGAAATTGTGTGTTTCATGGAGATTCCAAACACTGGAACGTATTAACTTAGTAACTTAGGTTATAAATCTAGGACTTAAATGTTTAATACAAGAGGATTCACAGGCCACCAAAGCTATTAAGTTGTATGCTTTACTAGTTGTTATAATAGTACAAGTACGAACTATGATTAAGAAATAAGATGTTAACCATGCGAACCAATAATATTTTAGAAAAATATATTTAAATATTATTAATAATAAGGAAATTTAATACATAAAGTTAAACTAGTATGTAGTTAGAATTTTTTTAGTCAAAAGCAAATTAATATAGAGTTAACTAAAAACTTAATGTGTCATACTTGTATTGCAGAGATAATAACACAATTTTATATCAATTTTATATAAAGAACTTATTGTTAATCATAAATAATATGTATATTAAATAATATAAATTAATATAAACTTTGTATAAAGAAAAAAAAAAGTTATTTCAATCAAAAAAAATTCTTGTACTTTCACTTTCTACTGTAAAGGATATATGTAATTCACTATATTCTTAATATGGAATTTACTTATAATATCTAAAAAATACTAATAACAACAAAAAATGTTTAATATGGTTTATATATATAGAGACAATGTGTGTGTTATAATTTTATTAATAGTTTTTTTCTTATTCAAGGTATGAGGGAGATATGTAATTCCTTTAATATTTAATATGGAGTTGACATGTAATAATCTAAAAAATATTAATAACGAAAAAATAAGAGAGAGAGAGAGAGAGAGTCATGTGGATATATGTTTTCTACTTCAGAATATATGTGAGAGAGAAAGAGTGTGTGTGTGTGTGTTATTCCATTGATCGATTTTTTATGATTCAAGGTATAAAAGAGATTTGTAATCCCTTCAATATTTAATATGAAGTTGACATGTAACATTTAAAAAAATATTAATAGAAAAATAATTCTAGTGTGAGAGAGAGAGTCCTATGGATATATGTTTTCTACTTCAGAATATGATGGGTCATGTATTAACATTTTAATGTGTAGAATGTGAAACATAAGTAAAAATATTTCAATGTCACGTATGTTTTTTCCCTTAGGATAAATTGTAACTTTATTCAAGGAATAAAATTATATTTTTGCATATGATAAAAACATTTGATCATGCGAGCATATGGAGAGGTAGTTACAATTACTAAATGATTTTCATTCAACTTTAGAGAAGATTCTCTTTCTGATTCCAAACTCTCAGAGACATGGGATCCTTTTACAACTCCCGCCTCCAATTGAGCGGGTGCAAATGATTTTCATTAAACTTTAGAGAGGATTCTCATTCTGATTCCAAACTCTTAGAGACATGGGATCCTTTTACACTTCCCACCTCCAATTGAGTGGGTGCTTCACCCTTCTGTTGCGTTATAATCTCTACTTTGTTAGAATTCCCCTGGCTTTGGACCATTGTTCCTGCCTACTATTCTCCTATGTTCACTAGCATGCCTTGTTGTTTCTGAACATCCACATTTATATGATTCTCTGCTATTTCATCATCCTCTTCTTTTGCGAGGTGTAGATTTGGAACCTGCCATCCCTTTGGCTTTTGAGGTTGTTTCTTTTTCCTATTTGGAGCTTTCTTTGCCTATGGACATGTGTTTTATAAATGTATTGTTTGAAAACAAATGCAACATTTGAATGTAGTGTGCTCAAAATCTAGTGACTGGGTCCAATAAAAACTATTATGAATCAAGTGAATGCGATTAGGTAAGTCTTTGCTAAGGTCTACCACTACACATATTATGGGAAAATTAAAAACTCCCTTTTCAATTTTTTTTAGATCTGTCTTTATGAAATTTCCCAATGTATTTCCAATTCCCTCTAATACTTGTTGGCGCCAAAAAGGAAGAGGAATGTTATGCAGTCTCACCTAAACCAACATTTTGGAGACCACCATTATGTTGGCATTGAAGCCTGGAAAAGATGAAGTTATAAAAGACCTAATTTTCCCCAAGACCATGGCCCCTCGTTTAAAGAAAAATCCAGGTCCTTTGTGTGTCAAATTGTAAAATAACAAATCCTTTTGAGCACAAGTGAATATTGCAATTAAGAGTTCGGGTAGAGAATACCCACTGATGTAGATCCTCTGGTTTGGGCCAAAATCCATTGAATCTTCATACAACAACTTTATATTGGAGGACATTAAATAGATCGTTAGCCTCTAGTAGATTGACTGCCATAGCTGGAGCATATTCCATATGTTCAACAATATAAGGGCCCATAATAGTTTGACTTTTAACTGTACTATGCGTCTTCCCTTTTATTGAATCTTGGGAAGAGCCAGATCCATTGGGGTATTTTGATCAAACTACCTCCTTATATGATGTTGATCCACTGGGGTTTCCTCAACTTTGTGCCCCGCTTCTCAGCCTCAAAGTTAAAAAAAGGGCATATCTTGAACAATGCCATATTCCTTCAATGTCATAGAGTTATGTAAGATTTTCCCTTCATATAGAAGATTTTGAGGAGTTACTATTCCAAGGGTTTTCTAAATTCTTTGTTCAAGGTCTTTAACCAAATATGCTCCCTGGACTAGATACAGATGGTTTTCCTTTGAGGTCTTTTAAAAATATCTAAAAAGGACCCTCTTGCCTCTTTGTCATTCGAATGATCGAATCTCAAGGGATTTTGGGGTGAAAACTCTTGGATTGATTCACAACCTGGAAATTTGTATTGAAAAGCTCGAAACCCCAACACTTCGCCAAACATAAAGTCCCCATTGTCCCATCCATTCGTCGATATGAAAAATGAATAAGACATGACCGCCATGGATCCACAAACCATATAAACCCTACAACCCTATTCATGTCATGACCTGCACAAAATTCAAAAAAGAAAAAATAGATCTAGGCGTAAGAGTAAGAAATATTTTTTGGATGAGATCCCACCAAAGCAAAAAAACCACATGAACCAAACCCATGCTATATGTGCATGATTGTGATTTCAAACAACCTTGATTTAGTCAGATCCCTACCAAAATTGATCCAGAGAATCCTCGACCCTCCTTTAACGCCCATCAAAGTAGAAGATCGCTAATGTGCAAATCACCACGGGCGCTTGAGGCGAGCAAACACTCAATGGTGATGCCTTCTGCTTCGTGGGAGAGGACCAAAGCCCTAACACTCGACTTGACCATCACTTTAAAGCATCTCCTAGAATATCAAAATGTCAATTATGTATATATTATACAAAACAGGTAAAAAAAAATTGTAGTTAAAACATTTTATTAATGTGTTACGCAAAACCAACATATATCCATGACGAGCCCCAATATTACAACAAGAGTGTTGTATCTCACAAGGCTACTCACTTTAATTATCAATTTGGATTTCATACAAACTTAATAGGTGTTAGTATTATATGCACAATATGCAAGGTTTTACTTAAGTTGATTTGAATAAAAGAAATGAATCAAGATACACAAAGACCACTTTGGAAGATTTAGTGAAAGACAAACAACTTATGTTAACTTTGCAAGAAAAGAAACGACTGAAATATAACCTATTCTACTGTATAGAATTAAATGACATGAAATAAACCCTAATTTAATTGCATGAAAGTAAATGACATAAATAAATCCTAATATATCTTGTAGAAAGTAGATGACATAAAAGAAACCCTAATCTATCTCGCAAAAAGTAAATGAGAGAAAAGTAACCCTATGATATTTTGCAAAAACTAAACGAAATAAAAGTAATCCTAATCTTCTTTGCAAGAAATAAACCTATTCTATTGTGGTAAAAGGAATGAATAAAGTAAATTCTATTCCGCTTGCAAGAAGACAATGAAATGCTCAAGAGTGTTGAAGGTAAATCACTTTCATTATATCTAACACATAACAAAAGCAGTGTAACCTAGTTGCATAATTGAAGCTACAACTATGAAAGCAAAGTATCTAGGGGATCTTTAGTCTTTTAAAGTCCATCTTTAAGGCTTAAATGACGTTTTGGAGTGATGAGATATGAAACACAAGATTTGGATGTAATTTTGGAAGCGATTTGAAGAAATTTGTGCGCTGCTACAAGATGCCCTATTTTGCTACATGAAAGAATCCGAGAGAAATATTATGGGATCTAGGAGTGGTTTGAAGATGGAGGAAGGTTGTGGAATGATATGGAAGGGTGCAAGAGACCTTAACAAGCCTAGGCCTACTCAATGAACCAACTCGTGCAAGGAAGAAACAAGACTAGAAATTTCATGTAACTTAGTGAGCCAGTTTCTAGCACATAAGCAATTTGCGGAAATGAAGAGTAGTAGAAGGAAAGGTGTTGAAGGATGTGATTCTCATGCATGGAAAATTATGCTAATATATTATATGAACCCATGTATTCCATCCACACACAAAGTATGTTCAACTGATGAAAACGAGATGATTAAGTAACTATTAAACCACTAATTGCATAAAACACAATGACAACAAAAGGAAGAGTTGAATTTAGAACCAAATCTACTTATTACATAAAAATAAAACTATTTTTGGTGCTTATCAACATAGGGTGCACAACCAAGTTTAAAGAGACAGCTCACTTATCAACCTACAAGATAATGCTTTTCTCATAAATTAGATTTGTAGAAAATCATTGCTAGACTAAATGCATGCCAAAGAAATGTACAAAGGAAGGGGCTTGGGCACTTGGGTTGGACCCTAACCCAAGGAGACTCAGGTCCCTTGAAGCAAACTCAGGAAGAGAATAAAATGACGCTTTTCATTAACCTCATAAGTGCTCCAACATGTAACATAACAATGTAACTAGCAAGCAAAAGTATTCTTCTTTGATATTCACTATCTTCCATCTGGAATTTGAATCCCTATTGTGCTGCTTGGCTCTCTTATTTATACAGAAAGTGGGTGAGGAGAAACCTCCCTTAAGGAAAATATGTTTCCCTCCAAAACTCCTAAAAAGGTGGATCTGGTCTCTTCGTGTACTTGAAACCATTGAGAAGTAGTAATTTCTCATGAGCTAGCTTATTTGTTAATGAACTTGTAGCAAGGAACAAGCCTCCTTGATTCTCTCCTGCTGGTCTCTTATGCGTTCTACACAGTAAACCCTTAATATCCTATACATTTGATGCATTGGGCCACAAGATATAACAAATGTCTCCTAAACTACCTAAGAACACATTATAAATTGAAAAAGATATTATCAAGTGCAAAAGCAAAGGTTAAAATATGCCAAAGGATGGCTAGATGGGCCTTGAATTATACCTATTTGGGAGGCCAATCAATCCATTTTAACTCTGGATCTACCAAGAACTAAGAGGAATCAAATATTTTGATGTGAAAACCTTTCTTCACTACCAAGGTATCCTCCCAACACGGACTAAGGTGCCATCTAGGCATTTGCCACTATAGGTAACATTAGGCTACAACCATGGTATCCATTCGATAGGATACCATCTAAGCCTTTGTGCCCTGACATCAACCCTTACAAGGATTTGGGTATCAAAACTAAATAGGATATAGACATTAATTTAGATCCCAATACTAACTAGGCCACGATGTCATCCCAAGTACAATCATCATACAAGCAGTTTTATGGTACGCCATCTCTCCCTCTCAATCAAATCAAATAAAAGAAATTTTCAAAAGAAACATTTACCAACCTTTCAAGAAGAGATAAACACATCCACCAACCCAAGCATGCTCCTAACTTCTTGTGGGGAAGACATTTTTTGTTAACACGTCATCTACATGTTCACCTGTTGGCATATATTGTAGCTTCATGACCCGAACCTGTATTCAGACTTCCAATTTACACGTTCTTGTATGCTAGCATGAAACTCCGGGGTCTTCAACTATTCTTACGCTGCTTAGGTCATCACAATTTCCAAACATATTTCGATGGAAGCTTCCTCATAGCCTTCTCATAATGTTCTCAACTGTGGAGGAGGTTTTTTTTTTTAGCAAAGCTCCCTCTCAACTAGGGAGATGCACTTTTTAAACTTCTTCTCTACTAGGGGTCACATTCATCATTTTCAGTCACACAACCTCTTTCTTTCGCATCATCACATCATCAGAGAACTTCAACCTTTCATAAAATCATTCCTTCTATCCTCACTTGGAAACAAGTTCATCAACAATATATACTTCAATGTTACCAATATTCTTACAACTCCCTCTTCTGATCATGCTCAACATCATTATCAAGTTATCATCAAGCATCTTCAACATCTTGAAGACTATGTATCTACAATTCTTCAACAACAAATTCAACCAAACATAATTATAGAGCATGGAGTAAAGTATATCAATATAGGGTTAGAATGTCATTATAGTGGGAGCATAATAAATCAGACTTTAAATATCAAAATCTAAACCTAGTTAGGATTACAATCAACAAGGGTTACCATTTTCATGCCTTGGATCATCACAATCAATTTTGCTAGGGTTTTTGTCACAAACTCTAGACTTCTTCATTAAGACTAAAACCTTAGATATTAACAACTAATTCAAATAGAGAAAAAGCATTATTACATGCCTTAGAAACTTATATCAATCTCTACCATGGTTTTTGTCATAAACCCTAAATACAAACACCAAAATTACAATGTTAGATATTTAACAATTTTGACCAATCTATGGTTTCAATCATAAGAAAGCATATACTCCTAGGGTTTCATTCTTAGGATTTTACATCGACTATTGCAAGGGTTTTGTCATAAACCCTAATTTAACAAACTCTAAGAATATAGGGTTTCATTATTTACTCTAGATGTCAATAGCAAACCCTAAAAAGCTAGGGTTTCATCTAAACACCAAAAGGCTAGGGTTTTCCATGAACCCTAAATATTCGGGTTTTACCAAAAGTGAATAAAACATAAAGAGATTGACAAGGGTTGATTCAACCTAAAGATTCATCACCCTTATAAATAAGAATGTTTATGATTCAAAAACATCTTATACATGAGAAAGTTAGTAATACAAAGCAATTTCGAAATGATCGTATGTTTTACTATGAAGAGGACTAATCAACAAATCATGTGGTTTTAGAAATACCTTGAGTTTCTCTTATAAACCTTACAGGGTTACCTATTGAAGGAATCCATCTTAAAATTCTTATAAGTCTTCTTTTGAAGACTCCCTCTTAATCCAATCTTTACTCTTTAGAATATACCTACAAGTATTCTTCAAAAAGAAAAATATAAGGAAAAGGATAACAATAGTAAATATAATGAAATAGAATTTGAATACTTATCTTTTATGAGGAGGGATTTCTTCAACATAGACGCAATAATTTTATTGACAAACACCATCAAAAGTATGCATTTACAAGACTATGATCTAGGGTTTTCATTAAATGAATTCCTAGGTTCATAGGATTTAAGTACAAAACCTAGAAACTATTCAATTTCATTCTTGTCATGGATTGACACATATCTTGGACTACTAATAAACCTTAGACATTATGGGATAGGGATTTTAAAATGAAGTGAGGGTTTTCCCATAAACTATATAGGATTTTGAATCCCTAGATACAATGAGAACTTGCAATCCTAGGATCACACAAGTAACTAAATTCTAAAATAAATGAACATGCAACCAATTATTTTGAAGTGTATTCCCCACCATTATCGGATCTCAAGGTATTTATCTTTCTTTCGGTTAAGGTCTCTATATCAGATCTAAACTCCTTGAATTTTTCAAATACTTCATCCTTTGTCTTGAAGAGAAGGTAGAGCCATGTCTTTCTAGAGTGATCATGAATGAAGGTCACATAATAAATATGGCCTCCAAGTGATTTGTTAGACATAGGCCCACACACATCAGAATGAATGAGGTCTAATATTTCTTTAGACCTTGTATCACTGCATGTGAAAGGCTTCCTTGTATTCTTTCCCAAAACACATCCCTTACATACTCCTTCACAATTTTCTTTGATTTTAGGGATGCCATTTACCATTTGATTGAGAGAGGGAATGTTATTGTAGTGTATATGCCCACATATTCTATGCCATAGTTCGATGGGATTGATTTCCATGTGAATTAGATCTTGAGGAGATGGTGTTATAACTCTATATAGTCTTCCTTCACAAACTCCATTAAATTTTGCCTTTTCAATGCTTGAATCATTTCCCCAAACCAAGAATTTACCATCGAAAAAATCAACCCTATCTCCTTTATATTTTAAACAAGAAATTGAAAGTAATTTTTTTTTCAAACCTAGAACATAAAGTATATCGTTGAGGTGTAGCTATGCTCCATTCTCTAGCTTCAAACATGTAGATCCAAGGCCCTTGACTGCATAACTATTATTCTATCCTAGCTCCACTGCATGAGATTATTGTTCCTTTGATAGAGTATGAAGTTGTCCAGTTTCTCTTACCATATGTATTGATGCTCCACTATCAATGATCCATGCATTTTCAACATCAAGAGTACCTATAAGTGTAACCAAGAATCCTTCACTTTTGACATTCTTATATGGGTTGCAAAATATCCTTCCAATCTAGCTTCCTACAATTATTATGATATTGAAACCCATCTTCGAGTAACTTGTTATAGAGGTATTAGCCTTCCTTTTCAAGCCAATAAAGTGATCTCCAACCTTCTTCGACCTTAGCTCTGAAACCATGTTGAGAAATCAATGTTAGTAGTAATTAGGGTTTGATTCCTCTTCTTTGATAATTACTTTTGAATTATCTCGTCTTCTTTTAATTCTTTATTATATTATGTTTCATCAATCAATTACCAATTTATGTGTATATGAAGATCACAAGAACAAGAGACACAAGATGTAGGCGAACAACCATGTAAAAACCCCTATAAGAGGAAAATCGAGTCAAAACTCTTCCTTTAGTAGATTCAAAGACGAGATGAGATAGTCCAAGAATATTTTGACCTAGACAAAGAATTCCCCCAATCACCAATTTAACCCTTCCTTCTTCTTCAAATGATGTTCTCCTCCCAGTAGCAAATTCGTCTTAGAATTTCAACCTGGCAGAAGTAGAATTTTGGCCTCCCCGAAAGAAAAACTTTGACCCCAGCAACAGAACTTCGACCTACAATAGAATTCATAATTTCGACCCCAGAAATAGCCCAGTAACTTTGCATGTGTGACAGAAATATATCCCAAAACTTCGACTTTGTCTTCTTCTTCAATCTTCTTCCTTCTCTTGGGATTTCACACCTTTTTCTATCTCTCTTTCTTATGTATCAAACTTGTTGTGTGAGTGTGCAAATGGATCAAACTATCTATCTATATAGCCTCTTTTGTCGGTCAAATTGCCCTAATGTAGGCTGACTTCATCATCATAGGGCCAACTTAGTGTGGAGGTGTCAAATGACCTATTCGACTCAAAAATAATTCTTTTTACATGGTATAAAAGCCCAAGAAGGGTCTAATAAAATCGACAATGACTATATTGACTCAATATAAAACCTAGAAACCTTCAATGGAGGATTTTACCTATAAACATGATGACCCTGTAGGTTTTAACGCCGTACAAAAATTAATTGCATACGAGTTCTAAATCACAGAAAAATAAACAATGCGAGAGCATAACACATAAAAAAAACACATATGCACAAAAATTTCCCCTGGATCCCAAAACCGGGACTACCAGCTTGATTTTTCATTATATTCCTTTCAATGTTACAATACATATTTATACATGCCAAAGCATCCAATACCATGGACCGAAAAACCATCAC
>APFE031532202.1:91168-108175 GCA_000404065.3 Pinus taeda
CTACCTATTGCAATAACCAGACTATCCCACGAATCTGGTAGAGAACACAACAAAATGATGCACTTATCTTCATCTGAACTTTTAATATTAATAGATGATAACTGACTTACCACAGTATTAAACACATTCAAATGCTCTGTCAGCGAGTCTCCATCTTTCATCCTCAGGTTATACAGCTTTTTTCGCAGGAACAGTTTATTCACCAGAGACTTAGATTGGTACAAAGTCCCTAACTTGTCCCACAGGGCCTTCGCCGTAGCTTCCCCTGATACATTCAGCAATATTGAATCTGAGACACACAATCATACTGTGTTCTTTGCCTTCCGATCCAACTTCTTCCATTCTTCATCGATCACTCTCGTTGGTTTAGTACCCAGATCTACCGCGATCCACTGATCTTTATCCACCAACAGATCCTCCATCTTGAGTTTCCACAACTCAAAACTCTGACCATTGAAGTTCTCAATCTCTATCTTTCCGCTGCTCACCTTCTTCTTTCACCACTAGAACCGATCTCGCAGATCTCCCACTGAACAGGGTCTACCACAGGCCCGAGCGAAACCCCTCAGCAATAAAGGCGTCCCCTTGAAGCCAAAACAGCTCTGATACCAAATGTAGGTTTTAACCCCGTACAAAAATTACCTGCATAAGAGTTCTAAATCACAGAAAAATAAACAATGCAAGAGCATAACACATAAAAAAACACCTATGCACAAAGATTTCCCCTGGATCCCAAAATCGGGACTACCAGCTTGATTTTTCATTATATTCCTTTCAATGTTACAATACATATTTATACATGTCGAAGCATCCAATACCATGGACCGAAAAACCATGACGTCCAAAACCATGGACCGAAAACCATTGCGTCCAAAAAACACGTGCGAAAATCATGCACAAAACCATAGGTGGGTCCGCTCAACCTAACATAGGGTCCAAAACCAAAATTTTCCGGGGCGCTACCCTGAACCCCATAAAGTGGGGTTACGGGTACCCCTCAAATCCCCTGTTAACTATGTGGAAAGAATATAACACAACCCAACAGACCCAAGAATGAAACCCATGCTTTAATAAGTCATTATAAAATTAATTTTGACAAATTAATTACATTATACAATTTGAAGACCAAACCTAGTACATTCTTCAACATTGGAAAAGAAAGAGGCATTTTTTGGCATTTATTTATGAAAATAATGGAAATTAGGAGAAAAGGAAGGTGAAAGGTCACAAGTTTCATGTGAGGAGGAGAATGATGGAAAGATAATGGAAATTGAATAAAATAGAGGCCTCAAGGATAAAAATGCTTATGAGGATCAATTCATGGCTTTTGTCAGTGTTAGCTATTGTCGCTCTCATTCTACTCTCTCTCTCTCTCTCTCTCTCTCTCTCTCTTGCTCTTGGATACTTAGAGTTTTCTTGGAGCACTCTTCGATGAGTGTGGTGTAATTGGGATTTGGAGCAAGAAGAAAAATGAAGAGTAGGAAAATGCAAGAGGACATCAGGATCAACAACTACAACAAGTTTTTCTTACAAGTACCGAGTTGCATGTATGATTTCCTTGCTAGTTTTGGCATGCATGGCATATGCATGTGATTTCTTAGTCATGATCTGTCATTGGCATGGAGGATTTCCTGGGTTGATGGTGGATTTTCCTAGCCTTGCCATTTCTTGGATAACGATGGTGTTGTGAGTGTCATTCCTTTTGTTTTCTGGTTGGTTCTCATGTTCCTTTTGCTGTGGGTTGAGTTATTAGTTCCTGGAAGCCTTGGTTGGACAAACGCTCTGGAATCCATGTAACAACTTGGGTTGAGTTACTAATCCTGGAAGCCTTGGTTGGAAAAATGCTCTGAAACCCTTGGTGGGTTGATTTACTAGTCCCGGAAGCCCTATTTGGACAAAAGATCCTGACAATAGTTGTGGGTTGAGTTATTAGTCCTGGAAGCCTTGGTTGGAACAAACGCTTTGGAGCCTTGGAAAACTTGGGTAGGGACTGATCTAGTGATGGTTAATGATGTCCGACTGTGATGTGGAATCACTGGGTGAGGGTTGAGGTGGTTTGGCCTATGGAAGCCCTGGTTTGGTTTTGCTTGGTTTATTCCATGAGATCCCACATTTATGCTTGGAATATGGTACAAGGATGACCGACTGAAATAAATATTTGGTTCGGCCTAGTCTATGGTCAAGTGGTACATGGAAGTCCTTAACTTGGTTGGCATTTTCATATATTAATAAGAGGTATTTTATATTGTGATCTATGAGCATATGTATTGATTACAATGGTGAAATTATGGTTGAGTTGCCATGGTTTATATGTTGGTTATTGTTGGTTTATATGTTGGTTATATGATATATATTGTTGATGGCTCTTGACATGTTTAATGAATATGTGATTAGTTATCAAATGCATGACCTAATAGATGTCGTTGCAGCTAATATGAGAGGGAATTAGACGCTATTTAGGATTCTTAGATAAGTATGAGACCCATATGTTCATTGGTGTTTTTATGACCTGTAGGTTTCATGTTCACGATATGTTTAACAAAATGTTTGTCATGGATAGCCCTTATTAGGTCAAGTTCTTGCCTAAGATTTGTATGGAAGGCTCTGTCCTTGTGTCATTCATGGTTCTGGAAAGTGTCATTAAGTTCTGGGCAGAGGTCTGGATTCTATCCTGAAAAAGTGGCTTAAATCTCGTGGTCGCAAGCACAAAACTGGGTGAAAAAGACAACAGTCGCTCCCTTGTAGGCATCATACGTGCAACTAGAGGTTCCAGTCAAAATCAGGCAGTGTTGTGCCATTGTCTGGGAGATTAGGACACTGAAAAAAAGAGAGGATTAATTTAGGGTCTGGGCACCCATAAGAGTGGTTTAGCCCTTGGGGGTACTATAACACCTAATAGGGAAGTCATTAAGGGTTTTGGTTTATCACTTTCACTTCCTTAAGGTGATCTAGGAGGTTGAATCATATTATAGTAACTCTTCGTCACATGTTTATCTTGGTAAGCCGATAACTTGGGTAAATGTAGGAGGAGGGTGTTATAGATATTGACATGCTTCTTCTTGTCCTTGGTTGTTGAAGTGATTGCTTTAGCCAAACCTACATTAACTTGAGTAGACAAAACATCAATAGTACCTGAATTAGTTGTTGGTGTTGTATTAACAATAGGTATTCCTCCTACATTTTACTATTGCAACTCAGTTTAACCATGATTTGTTTGGTGGTTGATCTCTCTAACAATTTCATCCAATTGAGTTTGTTCTGATGATTTATCCTTAAAAGTAGGGACATAGTTGTTTGGGACATCTGAGTAGTTATCCTCTTACTAGGATTTGTCTATCTGATTGCAATCCAACAGCCCTTGTTTTTCTTCATGCTTCTCTTCCTGGTCTCTATAAGATTGATCTTCTCCTGACTATTCTTCATTAGGTTTCTCTTTGTCAGAGTCTTCTTTATTAGAGTTTTGTTTATCTGACTCCTCTTTCTCAGAATTATATATGCGTGACTGCTCCTGGTCAATGTGGTTGATTTCTTCATCAACTGGGGTAGGGGAATTAATAGGGGTATCCTTGGTTAAGTCAATATCAGGAATTGTAGCAGATTTACTTGCCTGCTCAGTATCATGCTTGCCTTTCTAAAGGACTTCATTTATTTTTTTCTCAATATTCTCAACAAACAAACCCCTAACGCTTTCTAGGGTGCTTGATATTGTGTCCTGATGGAGGGAATTTTGTGCTTAGCGAGATTTTTTACAGTTGTTTATGCAGGCTCCAGATCTTTAAGAGCTCCATCCAACTGTTGTTTCTTGAGTAGATTAGCGAGTTTGATATTTTTAAGGATTTTCTTCTACTGATATGGTTTAGCTTTGGAAGGGGTAAACTTAGGGCTGATATGCTCTTTGCGAGCAGACTTATGTGAAGGTTCGGGTAAGGGTACTGATAAATCAACTTCAAAGGGTTGTAGGTAAAGACTAGCTAAGAATTCCTCCTTGACTTCAACATCTTTCAAAGTTATAATAATATCATGGGTCAACTCAAAAACAACAAGTGGAATGGCATATTTAGTATTAGACTATCGACACAACTCACCAAATATTTATTCTATTGTTGGTTGATAGGGGAGTCTAGGGGGGTCGATTTGGGGGGAAGTATTATACCAGCCTTTAGTGCAGTCAGGAAATAACTGAATATGAGAGCATGGGGGTAGGGCACGACAAACATGTTGGGGGATTCTCCACTTACCAGAAATATTCTTAATATTCAGCAACCAGTTCCTAAAAATTTCACTTGGGACAAGCGACTGTGACTCTCCTAACCAACTACTAGAGAAAATATTGAAATTATTCATCATGGGTGGATCTTTCTTTGTAAAATCGGCTTTCCCACATGGTGGGTGTGCCCTCATGGAAATCCATATCAATAGAGAGGGAAAATTGATGGACTTAACGAAGTTCTGGCAGTCTTGGCAATTAGCTTTAACTAAGTCAGCCACATGATCTGCCCAATTATATTGAACTCTGAATTGGGCTATTTCACCAATAACTTCCTGCATGGTGAGCTTGAAATTTGAAGCTCGACTCGCCACAGTCAGACACAGAGCAACAATTGTGCAAACCCATCTTGTTAAGGGGTCTTACACTTAGCTGATCACAAAACCTCTCGAATTTTTCCCAGAGACTCCTCCAACAAGTTTTGTAAGCCAGTGAGTCATGTCACCTGTAGTTAGTACCTTAGGTCCCTTATATGAAAGTCTTGTGATTATATGGATAGTGGCATCAAAAATAGAATATGGTTGGTCTAGCCACAATTTTCCATAATTATATCTGCTCACTAGGTACTTAGCAACTTCTTCCTTCATTCCTTGAAGACTTGCAACCAACGGATCCCCAAGAATTTCGCGCATTCCCGCTTTCTCTAAGTTTCCCGTATGTGATTTCCAATGATTTATAGTCTTGGCCCATTTGAGATATGCATCTTAATGATTTTCCCATGCGAGATCTTCGACCTTCGCCTTGCAGATTTTGTGCAAATGAACTTCTAGTTATGTTTTTCCAGCGGGATCAAATCGAGCTTTGGTTTTGTGTTCGACTGTAATTTCTTCTTCCTATGATTTGTTCTTGCATTTCGTCATGGTGAAGTCTTCATGAAATTCTTATGTTCAAAGACATTCGAGCAACTCTAAATCAAAGATTATAGGACTTGGAATGTCCAGAATGTCTTCCAAGTCACAAGGAAAGTTGCTTGGAATTTCTGGCAAGATTTTTAGAAATTTGGGGCGTTCCTTGATTTTTATAGAAGTGGCGTTAAATATACCATCATTATCGTTTGATTGTGATTCCTTAGGACATCTCTTCAATTTGTGTGTAATCTACTGGTTATTGTTTTGTGCATGCATGGCATCAGTTCACCACCTTTCTAGTGGAGTGGGTAGTAAATGTTGGGAATCTTGAAATGACTCTTCCTTGCTATCTAATCATGTTGATATGTGTGAGGCATGGGACATGTCAGAGGATGACAGTCATACTTGATTTCCTTAGATTTATAAATCCACCCCTTTGTCTTTTGTGACTTTCTCGGTCATGTTCATGTGCGTTGAATTTTTGTGATGTCGAATTTCACAAACTACGCTCCAGTAATTGGTCATCATTTCCATCTAAATTTAATGATTTGTGGAATCATACCTTGTGAGTCTGATCTGTCGGTTGGTGTCTGCGATATATAGGTCGGCTCTTCGATGTATGCCTTTTCATCTTGATCGTCTTGGTGTTAGTGTCACTCCAAAATCTGGTTTTCTCTTAAAAGATTGTGTAGGTCGTCCTCGCCTCCATTGAGTCAGCTTGTGTGATTATATGGTTATGCCTAGAATAGTTTTTAATTGATGTGCGCACTATTATGTTGGTTATACTTATAAATAATTTTTTATAATGTTAGAAAATTAAATTAAGTAGAAAAGAATAAAAGACAAAAAAGTAATAACTTTAATAATTACTTTTATTTATTTATTTATTTATTAAATAGTTAATTACATAATAGTCAGTTAGCTATTAATAGTTTATAGCTAACCTATTCTGACTATGATTTATGTAATATATATTTTTAGACTAGCATCGTTAACAAACGACTTGAATAGGTGACCCTGTAATGTTTTTAATTGGACTGCTTCTGACGTTCAAACCTATTCGATAACAAATGGGCCGAGCCATGCAAATTCAAGTTTTTTCGGTTTGTCTTTCACTTGGTTGTCATACAGTAGTACTCAATTTCCAACTTAAAAATGTTTAGATTGTAAATTCCAGTCGTGACAGGATTTTTGTTGATCCTTACGAATTTGTTGATGACATAGCACATACAATCATTCTTCTTCCAAATGATGTAATTGTTTGAGTCATTGTGCTTGTAATTTTGAATTGTATTTAAGTATGGTTGACAACTTGTGCATTTTCTGAACAATGAAATTACGACTACTTCCTACCCGAAGAAAAAAAAAGAAAAGAAAAGAGAGTAAGTTTAAACAATGTTGACCCCATCAAATTGTTAAAAGTTGTACGATAAGCCCATAAAACTGCTGGAACTTTGTCACCCCAGTCGTCCTTGTCCATATTGCATATTTTCAATAGTCTTTTGTGCAAAGTTTTATTAAAGGACCCGACTGCACCATTTTCCTATGTTCAATCATGAAGGATTTTGTGAGTACTTCAATTGTGTCGTTAACAAAGTGTGTTCCTCTATCACTAATGAGGAATAGGGGGTAGCCAAATCACATTAATATGTTTTCGTATATAAATGTGGTTGCAACTTCCGTAGTGCATGATACTACCGGTTCTGCTTCAGCCCATTTCTTTACATATTCTATTGTAATGATGATGTACTTTGCACCCGTTTGCTTTGCTCTCTTAGGGAAGAGATTGACAAACTCGATCCCCCATATATCGAATGGTAAGCATGGGATTATAGAATGCAATGACATTTGATGTTTCAGAAGTGGTTGATCGATTCTCTGGCATATGCCGCATTTTTATACACGTTGTTGATAATCGCGAAATATGGTTGGCCACCAAAAGCCAACTTGCATTATTTTGCGAGCAATCGTATCTCCTTGTTAGTGTCCTCCACCTCCCCTTTTGTGCACTTCATCAATGATAGATTATCTTTTGTGTTTGAGAACACACCTCTGAGTGCTTCATCAATCCAAATTTATACAGTTGGCCATATATATATATATATATATATATATAATATATATATATATAATATATATATTGACACTTATGGTGGTTTACTATAGGAGAAACTTTGTTATTTAAGCTAGTTCTGTAGGGATTGCTTTGACCTTGAATAGGTGTGCATCGGGAAGATCATCGTCGATCTCCATTGGTTCATTATGTGATTCTAGTCGTGATAAATGATCAGGTCCAACGTTTTGTTTTCTTGGTCAGACGAGAACTTCAAATTCAAATACTTGGAATAACAGTAGCCATCGACAAATCTGACCTTGGTGCATAGGTTTGTTGACAATATATTTAAAGCTTATGATCTGTATAACATATAAAAGGATTTTCCAAAAGGTAATGCCATAATTTCTATAGAGAAAATAGCATTGCTAAGGCTTCCTCTCTATCGTTGAATAGTTTCTTTTTGCTTTGTTAAGATTATGACTAGCTTAAGCATTTGGGTGATCCATTAATTCCTCTCGGGTTGCACTAAGATTTCCTTGACTACCACATTTGATGCATCCATGTGAACGTGAAACTACTTAGACAATTCTAGGAATTTAAGAATTGAAGCTTTGAGCAATTTCTTCTTTAATAACTAAGACGATTCATCACATTCGTCGGACCAAATAAAGGGGACTTTTTTTTTCCAGGAGTTCATCAATTGGAAACATTATGTTGGAGTAGTGTCGAATGAATCTTATATAATACCCTTTATGTTCTAAAAGTATTTTAATCTGCTTCTAGTTAACTGGGCGTTTCAAGTCTAGGATTATTTTTATTTTCGCCATATCAACTTTAATTCCGTCTTTTGAGACGATGTGACCCAATAGAATTCCAACAGAAGTTGCAAAATTGCAATTCTTTATGTTAAGAGACAGTTGTACCTATCTACACCTTTCGAGCATTAATCTTAACCATTGAACATGGTCCTTTATAGTGTGTAGACTGTCCAGTAATCAAAATAATCAGCCATGGTATTATAAATATATTCCTGGAATGCTTTGATGACAATTCTCGAGAATCCAACTAGTGCACTCTTCAACCCGAACAACATTACTCTATATGCAAAAGAGTTGAATTATGTTACAATTTTTGTTTTTGATTTGTCTTCCTCTACTATGGGTACTTGATTGTACCCCAAAAAACCATCCGTAAAGAAATAACATTCATGTCCTACTACTTCATTAATGATTTTGCCATCTAAAGGGATTGGAAATAGATCAGTGACTATTAGCTTATTTAATCTACGATAGTCAACGAAAATGTGTAGCCTCATCGAGTCATGTTATTTTGGTTGAATGACCATGGGACTTCTCCATTTTTATGTTTCTATCAGGTGTATTATACCAACAACAAGCATTCCTTCTATTTCTATTTGTACAATAGGCTTATGAGCTAATTTATATGGTCTCTACTTTATTGGCTTGATTCCTAGGATCAGAATAATCTTCATTTCTCCCATTTCTTTAACTACTACTTTTAAACCTTTGTAAACTCAGGAAAATACAACTTGGTATTCTTTGATCTAGTCAAAAAATTCCACTATTTGTTTATTTGACCAATATCTTCCAAGTCGGGCGATTTTTTGTCGATTGTCTTTTGATATGTCGACTTCTTTTATTTTAATTTTTGCATCCATCCAGTCGGGTGCCTTAAATTCGTCAAGTCATTGTTCCCCGATTTTGACCTCGTGATATGCCGACAAGAATTCTAACTTATCTGGTTTATGTATTTCCTATTTGTCAATTTTATATATTAAGTGAATTTTCTTATGATTTTCTGGATGATTCTTATTCAAGGTGAAACTATGGCCAACAACGGGTGGTTCTTCGATGTCTAACCGGATGGTTGTCTTGTATTCATAAGTAGGGGATAAGTAATTGCAGGTTAACGAATTATTTGTTGAAGTTTGTGGATCGATTGGATTTTCTAGTACAAATTCTTTTATTTTTTGGACTGCATCCTTCGGTTCTGCCTCCTCTGGTTGAAACTCCAAATCTTTAATAAATTTTTCTTTTAATTCCTTCCATTGGAAGGATTGGCCCCTCGCCTCTTCTATCTTATACCACTAATTTGGAAGAACGATGAGTGTGTTTGGAAGATCAGCTAGTGTGTTTGGAAACATGTGTGGCCAGAAACGATCATCCTTATATCTGATTCTTCGCCATTCTGATTCACGAACTTTGATGTATTCTACGTGATCTTGACCAGCTCTCAAAGTTGGTATATTTGCTTTTGCAATTAAATTTCTCCCTCTAAATTGCTCAATAAAATAGGAGGTTGCAATCATCCAGGTATAAAGTCGAGATGAATGTGTATCCCACCATCTTGTTGCTTGACCAGTAAAATTTTGCAATAGACTCTGATTCATCCTTATTCAACAATTGCTTTTGTTACCTGTTTTACATGGTTAACAAGGGATTCCCTTTCTTTAAAATGGATGTGAGAATTAGAGTCAGTTATTAAATCAATGAGGAGTAAGTATGATTGGTACAACTTTGATAGAATAACATCTTCATAATTTTGATGTTGGGATAGCTTGTATAGTCCAACACTCCTTTGCCTTTATTCATAATTTCGATTTTCCATTCAATAATTTAGTATTTGGGTTATGTCCAATTGAAGGAGGAGATCCAGTTAAGATCTCGGTCGAAGCATTTGGTTCTACATTATCATGCCCATCATGTAACATTTGGTACAATTTTCTGATTTCAACTTCTTCATCGGTAGACTCTACCCAAGGCTTGCATTCATGAGGATCTAAAGGAATGATAATATTTTTGTTATTTCCTTTTAATTTGATTCTATCTTTTTTTAGAGATATGGTCACCGTCATTCTTCATCCCCGTGGATGACCAACTAACATTGGACAGGCAAGAACACGATAGACTACGTCTATAACTTCAAATTCGACCATTGTTGGGATACCCATTATCGATGTTTGGACTTGTTGTAATGTACCGATTAGTTCAATAAATATTTGGTCGACTAATTTTAGATAGTTAGTTGTTCTGTGTAGGCTTGGTCATCCCATGTTGATCCATGTCTCTCTCAACAATATAGTTTGTTATTTGTATAAATTTAGTTCTAAGTCAACTTGTGGGTCATGATCATCTACCTGGCTACCATGTGAAAGTTGTCTGACATTTTTCCCTCTTTCCCTAGTTTCGTTATAATTTTTTAGCATATTCAATAATTCGATGAGCTCGGCGCAATAGTGTTCTTCCTTTATAAGCTTGAGAAATTCCTCTAAGATTAGGTCCTTAGATACCCTTTGATTTTTACTTTCTTTTGTAAAAAAATTCAATTGCTTTAAACATTGTTTGACTTTGTTGTTGTACATTTGGATGCTTTGTTGAATTCTTGATAGGTTAGATCAACTGATTATTTTGATAGTTGTTGTCTCTTCTAGCTCCTGATCTTGTGACTACATGAAGATTTTTAGAGTTAAAAATCTCATGCTTCGGGCAATTTGCAGCAAATTAACAGATCTTTTATTTAAAACTTTTTCTATGATTTTTGGATAGTCTTCTAGAGAGTGGTCACCCAAACCACACATGTTACAAAAGTGTAAATCATTTTTATATTTTAAAGGACATTCTGTCGTGATATGTCCTTCTTGCCAACACGTATAGCTATAAAATATACCACGACCTCGGCCCCAACCATGACCTCTATTGTTGTAACTGCCCTGTCGACCACCACAGCCTCCTCGACCTCGTCCTCTTCTGTCGAATGGAGGAGGTTCTGATAATTGGTCAGTGGCTTGTGTATGATATACAAAACGATAATTGAGTTTAGTTTTTCTGTTTAATGGAAATTCATGGGGAGAGTGTGCATTGTCTTCATAGATTACACACCATTTGGTTTAGATTTTTGTAGGTTATACTAGCAATATTTAATGGAGTGATTAACATAGTTTAACAAATGTCACAGTACACACAAGTTTGTATCCTTCTAACTTTTGAGTAAAAATAATCGAAGAATTTACACGTATCTTTGGTATGTCATTCAATATGGAAATTAGTGCACCATAGATGGTTCTTTTGGAGCAATAACTTTAGAAGAGAATTTTGCAGTTGATCTACTATGTCTTCAATTTTGTTGTCAGTCGTTGCATTAATTTATTGATTGCCGTCATCCTGTTCAATTCACTGGGCTAGTTTAAGATCTTCTTCACATGTCTTCATTTCATGCATTCGAAATCGCCCGTGGATTTTCTGAAGTAGTCCAGTTAGATACCATTGTATTAGTAGATTCTCATCAATAGTGTATGGAATTTGAATTAATAAGTCTTTGAAGCACTTATCGTATTCACGAACAAATTCATTTGGTCTCTGTTTTATTTCTTTAACTTTTGTGTTGCCTAATGTTTAACATCTTGTGCTTTGAAGAAGGAGAGGAAACTAGTTTTGATCTCATCCTTCATCTTTTTTTGCTTCCTTTTTTTTTTAAAGTTCATGAACCATGTCAGGGCTTATTTCCTTAGCACTGCAGCAAATTGCGCCATTTGCTTATCTTTGTCGTTTATGTCATTTTTGGTCCATAATTTTTCACAAACAAACCAATGTCTCTTTGGGTCTTTGTCTCCCTCATAAATGGGTATATGATTTAGTACCATCTTGGTTGGATGATGCGAAGTTGGGTGAAACTAACTGTTGTCGTTAGTTTTGTCGTTAGAGCTTAGGTCTTTAATTTCTTCTCTTGTGTTGATAATTTGATATAAGAACTCATCGATCTAACATTACCTATCTATATATTTCGTGAATTGACTTGTTTGTGGTCACGACTCTCCGAGGACTAGTTTTGAGTTTTGGTTTTCTTCAACAGATACGAGTTGCGGCAGGGGGGGTACGATCACGAGGTTAGATAGTTGGAGAAGTATTTGGCATAATTCATTATTATTATTCAATTGGTTTTGAGTAGAGTTTTCATTTTCTTGAGGGTTTCTTTGTTGGTCTTTGACATACCAGACTGAAGGTATATCAGAATAATTCCTCAACTGAAGAAATTCTCTTATACTCAGACTCGACAAGGATCTAATTGGAGAAATTCTTATTGCTAGACCAGAACCATCTATTTCCATAACATCTACTTGCTCTCTTGGATTTATCAGTAGACCTTCATTCTCCATTAGGGTGGGTGGTGCTACGCCTCTCAACTCTTCAGAGGAGTCTTGTGCATCTTCGCTCTTGTGCTCCCGATTTTGCATTCTTTTCTTCTGGTATTCTTGTTCTCTAATTTGTTCTCGTCGACATTGTATAAGGTCACTTACTAATTTTTGTATGTAAGTCGATTGCTTGTACTGTTGGTCACTATTTGGTCGGTTCTTTTCTTGTTTATTTTCTTGTCGGACGACCTCTTCTCTTCCATTTTTGTCGGATTTAATATTTCTCCAAAAAAATTCATTTATTTTCCTTTTTATTCCTCACAATCCACTACCCTTCCCCATTCCGACTGGACTAGTGTCTGTCCACAGGGAGTATATCTTGGTCATGTTTATTTACTTATTTGCTTAAAAAATAATCCCACACTTCTTTCATGTTTTTACACTGTGGATCAAAAAACTTGCACTACTTCGCTTGGTCCTATTTCTAGTCGGTACTAGCTGGAATTGCTAAAGGTGGGCGATATTCGACAATGTGCAGTACACATTTTTCTAGAAGGAATTTATGTAGTAGAGTTGGTATCGTCCAGAAGAACCTGTTGTGTAGATCATCATAGAATCTAGTTTTTATATGTTCAACAAACGTTCGACCTTCTAGATCTTGCTCTTTGCAGTAGTCTTCCAAGATCATCTCGAGCCACTCATGTAGGTTCGTCCAACTACAGTTTGATCATTTCAACAAAAACTAGGTGTCAATTTGATTTTGAGGTTTTTTCATGAGTGACCATGTCAAGGTAGTTTTTGATCTCTATAGGAGCTCCTTGATAAAACACTCATGTGATTCTATGAGGAAGTTGGCCCTGGCTTCTGTAATCGACAACTCATTCCTTCATGCGAAAATTTTCAGATAGTTATTGATCTTCACTTCCCACCATAATTGTATCTCATCTAGGGTCAACATCTATGCTTTCATATTATATTGGACTCGGGTTCTTTCTACCGACAATTGATCCAAGTGGCTCTAGACATAAGCAAAAGGCCCATAGGACTCAGAAAGGGTCAAAATTCAAAGTGGTCAGATTACTCCCAAACCAACACCAAATAGAAGTGCTCGTCGCCCTGATTCCAACGATGTAAACGACACTCAAATCCGAGCTCGTATGAGGGAGAACGAGCTAGTCAAAGTTTTGGTCAAAGTTGGGTCGTAAGCTAGGTTTAGGTGGCCTACAATTCGATCAACCCCGATGCATGAAACCTAACTCCTGAAAGTGGACGAATTTGTTGGGTCGTTAATTTTTCTAATATCCCCTATATTAGACAAAATCAAAAAAACAATATAATAATAATATATATATATATAATATATAATATATATATATATATATATATATATAATATATATATATATATATATATATATATATATATAAATAAAATAAAAAAAATAAATAATTTAATATTTAAAATAAATAAATAAAATTTAAAAAATTAAAATAAATAAATAAAAATTATGGGGTGGCAGGCCACCAACCCTGCCATTCTCCCCAACGACCAACATATATAAAAACAAGTTATTTATTTAAAAATGGTTGATGGGCCATGACCCTCGCCGACCCCCAACCAACCCACATTAAATGTAACACATACATTTGGGTTGTGGGCGGGCCACCTCCGGTGGACCCAGCCCACACCCCCATCCATTAAACAAACAATGACCATATTATCAGAGGCCAGTGGGTATCGAACTCGCGCCAACCATGTGGGTCGGTGCACCACCATGCGGCAGCCCCATTCCAACCAAACGTCACACCAAACTCACCATTTAATGCAACGACTCCAATCGCCCATTCAACACGGTTACCACAGACCTTAACGTGGTTGAAAACAAACAACCACGCCCCAAAATTAAAACAAACGACATGTATATATGGCGCAGGTGAGATTTCATCCCCCGACTTGTCCACTTTATTACCTCCACCCTAATCGTGGGCGCTTCATTGATATTTCCGCCATCAAACATATATTAACCTCCTCACTCATTTGCACAAAGGGGATTTGAACGGAACGGAGGCACCGAACGGAGAATGGAGGACGGACTCGACACAGAGTCCAAGACCCATATTTTTTAATTAAATTTTGCAAGTGGAACCATGAGCTTGGAAAAGCTCAGGCGAAACCATGGTTGAGCCAAATTTTCAGGAGGGCAAAATTTTGCTAATGTCCAAATTGGACAAATTTTATTCCTATCCTACACATCTCAATGACACGAACCTTTTGGCACAGTCAAAATTTTGATCTGAGCAACAGATCTTCAAATGACCCGGAGGAGGGAATCTTTAAGGAATCTAGGGGGAATCTAAAAGATTCTTGTAGCCCCAAATTTTCACATTGTCAGAACTCAGAAATTTGACAGTCGATTTTACACTATTTAACGCCACGAATCTAATGGTGCAATTATATTTTCCATTTGATCATTCCATTTTCAGCCACTTTTCAAAGTGGAGTGCAAGTGTCAATATTCAATGTGCGAGCAGTCATTTCCATGAGATTCGATGCTGCAAGATTGATGATGCAGCCAGATCCAACAGTCTATTATCCTCTTCTTTAGATAACTCCTTGATGTGAGGTATATGCAGTGTGATCATGTACTTCTTTGTCTCTTTGCTTGAAATGCATTGTGCTATATAGATCCTTGTTTGATGTTTGATGTGGGATCTTGTTTTGTTCTTGATGTGAGATGTACTTGTTGTCATGTTTTGATTGAGATCCCTTTGTCGTTATGTTGATGGGATACTCATGTCTCGCCATGTATGTTTCAATTGAGATCCCTTTGATGCCATGTTGGCGGGATGCTCATTATTAACATACATGAAATTATGTCATGCTGATAGGGGTCCTTTTTTGAATGAGAGTTCCTGCAAGAGAACATCTCTTGGAGCCACTCCTGCGTGAGGGCATATTCCTTGTATGATAGAGAAAACACATGCATGTACATCATCACTCTTTCCAGCACTTAATGCAGCGGACTACACCATCTTGACACCGAGGCCCGGAGACGTAGTCCCTTCTGGATGAACTTCGTTATCAACATATTGTGTCTTATGTTGCTAATTCTTGTCATGTTCCTGTTGTGTTATACAACAACCCTCCCCATTTCAAAAAATTTCACATAAAACTTTAATAAGAAATGGGTACCCTTTAGAACATAAATAAAATCAATAAAACATTTGAAAAATTTTATAGTCGGTTTTTGCTTTAAGGATAAGTTAAATAACAATTGCAATGTGCAAATCCATTTAACCTATGAAAGTCCTCTTGATAAGGTTCGATCCGATTTAAATTATAATAAAACCTTATCATAAAACAATTTTAAAAGGAGTATGTCACATCACGCAAATCCTTTGTTTCAATATTGGACTTAAGGTGTTCCATTTACATTCATCGATGTGATAACCCCATCGGAAATCAGATATCTCTACTTATCAAGAAACCCTTCCAAGTGTTCATATAAATCTTCCGATGCAATTTCATTATTAAGCGCACTTTTCGATAAAGGTAAAATACAAGCTATTATGAACATTTGCGGGTTAAAGTTATAAATCAAAGATAAAGAAAAAAACAAATGATTTATTAATTTTAAAAGTCATCCCACCTTCCCATGACAACTCACCATTACTCGCAATCGCCAATATGCAAAGGAAACATTTAAGCATAACACTTGTATCTCCCGATATACAATATGCGATGATAGCTAATCGCCGATCGGGAAGTCACGATACTCATTTTAAAAGGACCTCTATAAATTTGCAATGCGACATGTCATTATGGCATTAAAGTGTCACGTTGGAAGTTACAGGAAATCATTAAGGCAATTATGGTTGAATCCTTCAAGGATTTCATCCGTGGTAGCTTAATATATTAAAAATCCATATCACCCGTTTGCGCTTAATTGATGTTATTCTTGTATGTTGTGTATTAGATTTGAGCAAGTTTTTCCACTATTACGTCCTTCTATTTCATTTTGCAGAATGAGTCTAAACTCAACAATTCAGCAAAAATGACTAAGAAATCTCAGAAAGTGAAGGTCCCCGTCGTAACAAAAGATGAACCAGTAAAATTGATGTTTATAGCTAATACTACTTATGCAGGCCTCAGCAAGACTTCATGGGAGAGTATATACAATTTACTCGAAGCTGAGGGCCCAAGTGAAGTTGAAGAAGAAGGAGCAACCGCTGGTTCAATTGACAAATTAGAAAATACTTTATACGACTTAGCCAACTCCTTCCTCCATAGAATAGCAACCCAAGTGAAAGTGTTACCATACAATGACATGGTGAGATGGGTTATAGAAAGTATCAACATAACCAGCAGGGCCTTCTATACAGCAGATGGTAGGATGTTCAGGACATTCAGGGCAGAAGATATCAAGAAAATGTATCAATTGCCAGACCCCCAGAAGCATTACAACAAGGCATTTTTAGAAGCTTTCGCCAAGGAGAATGACGTGGAGTCAGACCCTATCAAGCAGTGGAGGCATTTCCCAAACAAACATAAGCATGAATCTTCGGGTATGTACTCGTGTTAAAATTGGAAACCAGGGAAAAAATTCATGTGGGTCATCTTATTCATGGCTGATAATATTTTTATTAGATTCCTCTCGTCGAGAGGTGTAGGATTGATATAAAGATCA